>JAYESA010000017.1:139313399-139593399 GCA_036927795.1 Iris macrosiphon
ATTAGAATTTCTGTAACTTTTTAAAATTTATTCTGTTTACATATCCTATTGATTGTACACCTGTACTTTACATAATTAATTAGAGCATTACACTAGCTGTAATTCCCAAACAAAATTCACATACCTGCCCTAGACTTGTTAAACTATTTTCCTGAATTTTGTGCAACTCACAGATGCTTTATTTTGAGCCTCGTTTGAGACGCACAAATATCGTTACAAAAGTTTGTATTTATTTTCTATTTTATTTCTTGCTCTTTACCCATCTCCGTACCCTTAAAGATTGAGGACCAACAGGCACCAGTTTTGTCCAAACAAAAATACGATAATATTCTACTTTGAATATACTACAATTAGTATATTGGCACCGTAGTAAAATTATGGCCCTACCTGCCTCTAAATAATTAGAGAACACCGTGCGCAGTATTTATTAAATAATAAATACGATGACCCGTATCACCAAGAAACCAGGCCCTGCCCCTGCCCAGAATCACCCCCACCCCCTCAGGACCCTCCCACAGCTTTTCCCTCTCAATTCTGAGCATTTTAATATTTTCTGGGAACAGGGTGACTTTTCTGGGAACAGGGTAAATTATCAGACAAATTGCGTAATTACGCAAAATACCAATTTAGGGACCTATTTGCAATTTATGAAATTTCAGGGGTTTTTATGCAAATTTTCAGTGTGAGGTGGCATCACCTCATTGGCTGGTGAATGTGGACCGCACACGTGTCATGTGGGACCCACAAATGGCTGCATAAATATCCCAAAAACCCAAAAAGACCTAAACACCCCTAGACTTCCCTCTATTTACACCCTATGCCACTCACCCCAACCCTATATAAACCCGAGCACCCCCCATGCAAACTCACACCACCACCACCACGGCCACCCTCCGCCCACCGGACCACCGCCGAACCCGTCGCCACTCCCCTGCCCTTCCCTCCGACCACCGCCACCCCCCCTCCGGCCACCGCCTCCGCCGCCCAGAACTCCCACAGCAACCATCCGCCACCAACACCACAGCCAACACCACCACTCCCAACCACTTCCACCACCGCCCCCGACCACCGTGAACCACCACCACCACCGTTCGACTCGCCTTGACCCCCTCCACCCGACGACCACCCTCCCTCCGGCCCACGACGCCTCCAGCCGCCGCCCTCACCTCCACAGAACCCCGACCCCTCTCCCCGACTGCAGCACCACCCCCATCCCGACCGCCTCCAACCACCACCACCGCCACCCCTGACCTCCACCACCACCACCAGTCTGCTCGCCACCCTTCCCTCCGTCCACCCATCACCCTGCACCGCCGTCTCTGCCACCGCTCCGCCGCCGGCAGCCCTCGCAGCTGCTGTTGCTGCTACTGCTACTGGCAGCAACTGCTGCTGCTGCCGCTCCTCCGGCCAGCCGCCGTCGCCTCCGCCGCAGTCCTCCCGCCGGCGACCCACCGTGGACCCCCCTGCCACCTATCAGGTATAATATACCTATACTATACGAAAATACGTAATATTCCTATATACATGTATATATGTATATAATATATGTGTATATATGTATATATTGATATATATATTAATATATATATATTAATATATATTAATTATATGTATTAATATTATTAAATACTGTAAATATACAGTATATACATATGTATTCATTTCTGTATTTTATTTTTATTTTTATTTTTATTATATATATATATATATATATATATATATATATATATATATATATATATATATATATATATATATATATATATATATATATATATATATATATATATATATATATATATATATATATATATATATGTATGTATGTATGTATTTAAGTATATATATAATTATATAATTATATATATTACTATATATATAATATATATTAAATACAGTATATATGTATATATATGTATATTATGTATTTATGCACCTTTTAATTTCTGTTTTTATTTATTTCTTTTTTTATATATATTATTATATATATGAAGTATATATACATATGTATATATATTCTATATATATATATAAAATATTATTATTATTACTATTATTATTAAATACAGAATATATATATATACAGTGTATATATATATATTATTATTATTTATATATCTTTATTTTTTTTTCTTATATATATATATATATATATATATATATATATATATATATATATATATATATATATATATATATATATATATATATATATATATATATATATATATATATATATATATATATATATATAGTATAATTATATATATACATATATAATATATATGTATATATATGCATGCTTTTCAATTATTATTATTTAAATTCCTGTATTTTACTTTTCTCTTATATATATTAAATATTATATACTATATAAATTAGTACTGGATAATACAGTACATATGTATTTATATATATATATATATATATATATTTATATTTCCTGCAATGTCTTTTCAATTTATATATATATATATATATATATATATATATATATATATATATATATATATATATATATATATATATATACCATAGTGCTGGATAATACAGCCTATATTTATGTATATATTTTATTTTCTGCACAGTCTTTCTCTATTATATATATATATGTTTATATATATATAATCTATATAGATATGTACTATATAATATACTACTGGATAATATAGTATATATATATACTTTTATTTCTGCACTGCCTGTTTATTTATATATATATATACATATATAATATATATTATATATATCTAAATATATATATACTCTCTATATATATGTATATCCTATATTATATATATTATCATAAATGTATATAAGTATATATATGATTATACTTTATATTTTACCCATGATATTTACAAGACCTGTACTTTTTAAACAGAAAACATCTCCAGCACAGTCAGTGACCCCCTGTCACAAGGACCCTCAGTCTTGACAGTGGGATCAGGTGTCCAACACTATCAGGAAGTAGGCAAGTATACCTTGCCAAGTTACTGTTTAAACTCAAATATTGCCTTATATTATGTTTCCTGAATTACCAGATAACTATGAATACCTGAGATTGCCTCGGGTACAGTCAACAGATACGTTGACTTGTAACTTAATTAACTTAGTCTTTTCAGACCTACCAACATCTGTGAGGGTATCTTAATATCCTCCTAGACCCTACCACGGGAACACGCAACATGATTGCCATACATATTGGGATGCGAGCTGCGTATTTGATTAGCTACCAGTACATGTGACACGCATCACGGCTTAGCACAATCAGGAAAACTCAGAAATAATTACGACTTGGCATTTAGTTACATTGGGCGGAAAAGATAACTAGTAGACGTATGGGACACCCCCTCCTTGTATGTTTTACCTTCGTTCCATACTCCTCGGAGATGGACGATTGCAGAGTGCCCATGCGTCTGGGGGCATATGACACATATACTAGCCAGTCACCACGGTTGGTGAATTAAGTCAGCATATGTCTAACCTACACATTCCCATGCGTACTACAAGGTCTTTACTTGCATTTCACTTAGATGGTTAGCACCCTGTATTTATTTATTCAGTATTTTCATATCTGGCATGTTATTTCCTGTATCTTGTTATGTCCCACTGAGGACCTGGTTCCCTTCCAGATTTAGACGAGGCCTACTACCCGACGGTATATGGTCCAGGACAGGAAACTAGGCACGCCACCGAGGAAGAACTAGAGGAGACACCATCAGAATCTACCTGATTCTAGGAGATGCTCTCTTGGCGATGGAGATATTTTGTTAGATAGACGATGTTCAGTCTATCTTGTTTTCTGTATTATTATTATATTTTGACAGTGGGTTGTTCCCACAAGATGTGTAATATGGCATTATCAGACTCAGCATTATATATATTCAGCACTATTTTCTGACATTTTCTGTGGATGAGATAGACTTGCCTGTACTAGACTTGTAGTATACTAGGACAACGTAGTACGTTCCTTTGGGCCCATCAAAATGGATTAAACCCTTAGTGACGTGTCAGCTGGCTAATGCCACGTAGCCTAGTTTCTTACATTTTGGGACTGGGGCGTGACAATGACTCTCTAACTACGATATTCGACTCCGCAGGGGATGTCGGTACCCGAATCTTGTTCGGACACAAAGTATCGTACGACGGCCCTAGGCTCAACAAGTACATCAACCAAGCCACACAAATATAATGTATAATGCATAAATAATATCAAATAAATAATTTAAAACTATAAATATCTTGGCAAGGTACACTTGCCTGGGTTTGCAGTATGTAGTTGCAAAGTTGGTCCCGCGTCCACTCCTCCAGAATTCAATTGACCTAAACACCAATTAAATGCTTAAGGGTCTAATGAAGAATTCTCTTAATTATTACTTATTTATATAATTTTATTTTTTTTCATATTCAACCAAGTCCAATATTATTCCTAACAACTTACTTGACTTTTACAGGGTATCGGAACCTAGTTTCTTGGTTTTTAATTTTTAAAATTTAAGTTGAAGTCCCCATTAAAAGACATGAACATAAATCATAATAAATTATATAATCTCGATTTAAATATAATTTATATTTATTTTAACAATTAATTCCCAGATTTAACAAATTAACATATTTTGAGATTATGGTTACTTTAGGTTGACTAGTTTTGTCCGAAACTTGTTCGAGACATTACCAGTCCATTAATAGGGTTTATATTTATAAAAAAATATTTTATATTATATTATACTCTAATTTAATCTCAAAAATTATTTACCTCTTTATTCCATCCAAATCATCCTCTATTTACTAGCAAAATAATGTCACAAAATCACCCAAAAATCTAGGCTAGTGGCCCTTAATTATAGGGTTCAGATTTGACATTAAAATAACAAAAAATAATTTTAAAATACTTAATTTCTAGCAAATAAATATCTATTAATTCAGTTTTAAAAACTAATAACGATTTCCACAAGTAATTGCATCACAAAGTCATGTTGCGCGTCGACTATGTATTCTGGCAAATTGATGCTAGTTTGTACCTGCAACTTTACCAACTTGAGTAATAAAGTATTTTTAATATAAAATTATATTATTTAATTTTTTAAAATTTAATAATAATTATATCACATCATTCATGCAACCATCTCAACAACGCTATCTAGCTATTCTTGCAACTTGGTCAAGTAGTCTTTGCATCCAATCTTTTCATCGACATAAATCATGATTAATTATATAATTATAAAATTTGTATTCTAAATTAATAACATATAATTTTTTGGAATTATTTTATATATATTTATCATGACAATACTCATTGAACCTTGTCTACCATTGGTGCGTCGTGTCCGTGTTATGATTGTTCGATTTTCTTGGAATAGTTTCTACATAAAAATACGAGTTTCTCAGGCATCAAGTTATTCCTACTCATCATCTAATATTATCATGAATTACATAATATTTGGTTCATGGAGAATAGGAAAAAGATTCTAAGTTGGAAGACTTACCCGTATGTGATTACGGTGTGGTCCTTTCTTGCGACACGGACCCTTCGGAGCACCAAACGAACTCCAACCTCCACGAAACTTGAGGTGGTGCTTGGGGGCTTTATATAGGAGGTAAATATTTAGTTTGGAGATGGTTTTTAGGGCTATGAGGGGGCAGAGAGTAGCTGCAACCAGCACCAAGTAGTCGGCCTATAGGGGTGGCTAATATCTGGCTCTAGCGCTTGTCAGCTTGTGGGGGATGAAGTGAAGGTTGGAAAAGAGTAGAAAAAAGTGAAGAAGGAGAGGGAGAGGCTGAATTAGTCATGTAAGAGAGGAGGGAGGATATAGATGCGGCCACAAAGAGGTAAGTAGATGTTAGGGTTAGGGTTTGTGAGGAAGATACCTTATATAGATGTTTGTTGGGCCCATGGTGGGGTTTTGATGGGCTTTAACCTTTAGTTCAGACCTAAAAGATTTGGTTTAGCCCTTATTAAGGCTTTGGGTGCACTTGGGTCTAGTTGTGTGGGCATTGGTTTAGTTTGAGTGCAAGTGAACAAGAAGGTTCACTAACGGTACTTCAATTAAATCGTTTGTTGCGTTATTGGGTTGTTGTGCATGTGCGAGAATTTAAGTATGGAAAAATATATATATAAATAATGGGAGATGAGTGTGGGGTAGTGTACATGTCTCATGAGAATTGATTTGAGAGCCCGAGTAGGGTATTTGGGCTCGGTTGGGTTCAACTCGCCAAATAAAGGTAGTTTTACAATGTCAATGGTTGTAGATATTTGTCAATATTTTTGGAGCATGAAAAAGATTAAATAAATACAACATCCATATTCCAACTATATTAAACTCAATCAATATTAATATTATAAATTTTGCTGGAAGAAAAAAGGTCGTGCATTGCTCAAAATATCAAAGCCATGACAAAGAATCATATATATTAAAAAGAATTTTAGAAATTAATTTTTTAAATCTATCTAATTAACAAAATAATAAAAATAATTATAAATTATCAAATTACCCCTATCCCAAAATAAAGGGGCTTACATCATCATATATTCACTTTTTTATGAATATAATTATCTCTGTATAGATATCGTCCCTCGTCGGTACAGAGAGGCCTGGGCCACTTTCTGAGGTACAAATATGGTGGCCCTTGGATCAACTACTCTGATGCTCCAGATGAGAGAAAAATATTCTGGTTTACGTACTTCAAGGTAAAAGCATATTTGGTTTTAATATCAATTATCTAATTTATGCATATTATATAACTTACTAAATTATTTCTTGTAGCAAACATATTTCTATCCACCGTACCGGGCCGAGTTTATCGAGCAGATATTTTCTGCCGTCGTTGCCAAGCTGATCCGTGATGCTCTAGATGACCAGATGGCTCATGATCGTGAAGAAAAACTGATCCAAGGTTGGATCACGCCTGAGCAGTGGACTGCAATGAGGGCTAGATTCGACGATCCAAGGTACAAGAAAAGGTCTGAGAAGGCCAAGGCGGCTAGAAAGAAGGCAGCAAAGTGGTATAGTGGCTCGATTCCGATGACGAAATATTTTTGTCGTTTGGTATATTTTTTATTTCAGATATATTATTTTAATGCAAGTACGATAAAATGGTAGTAGGATAAAATATTTAAATTTAGTACTAAATAATATATTTTTAACAGGTACAGAGGGGTGAGGACGCCAACATGGTGACCGTCTTCTTGGCCACCCATCGAAAGGGCGGGAAGCCTATTGATGAGAGGGCCTCAAAGACCTATGTAAGTATTACTTTACTTTGTATTAATTTTAATATAACTTAAGAAATATGCAAATAAATATCCATGTAGTTAGTAATAAGTACCTTAGAAATTAGCAATTATCGAGTATGTATACTTTTCTAGGCCGAGTATCTTATGTTGCGTGAGCGCACGACTGTTAGTGCACCTACAACAGGAGAGGCTGGTACTTTCTCGCAGCCCTCCCTAGATCCGTCGATGGACGAGCTGTCGGTGAATGCCGCTAGTGGTCTCCAGAGGGGTAAATACTACTGTACAGGATCCTATAGCGCCCTTGTTGTGACGCAGTCCTCTAGAGCCTCCACTGCAAGTACGCATTCCCCATAGCCCTCGCAGACCTCTTCCCGAGTCCAGGAGACCGTTGACCATCAGATTGTATCTCTCTGTGAAGAGTTGCTGCGAAGGAAGGAGAAGCAGCCCCTGTCCCAACCGCAAGTGAACGATGCGACTCTCATCGCACGATTTGATATGCTCGAGTGCAGCATCATGGAGCTCAGGTATATGACAATTGATCTTAGAGCGTCGACAGAGCGCAGCGTGATAGAGCTGCAGGAATGACAGCCGTCCATGGGCAAGAGGCTGACGATGATGAATAATTCAATGGTTCATAGCAGTACGAGGCTGTTATCTACCATGGATTCATACAACCATCGACTAGCAGCATTGGAGCAGATACGTCCTCCTGGTGTGCCTTCGTTTACACCGACTCCACCGACGTCACTGCCTTCTTCATCGACATCGGTGTCGATTTTACGGGAGCAGTATGATTTGTTCTTAGCCCTGATGTGCGTCGGTGGTCATCCTCCTACAGAGCCGCAATAGTCATTTATGAATATTATATATTTATGAATATTATACATTTTTGAGGCTTTCAGACTTTATTTCTTGCACTTAGTTGTGTGAATATTTATTGTATTCTTTACGACGAGATTTTTTTCAGACTCGGTTTGTAATTCCAATGTTTCATTTTCTTCAAATTTTACTTTATTATTCATATTAAATGTATGTAAATTTATCGGTGTTGAGTGTTCCACCGAAGGGGTCGGTGAACCCAGAGAATTCAACGGAGGGTTGCTTCAGGTCTATTTATATACTGCGGGAAGATTGGTTTGGAAACCATTTTATATTCTATTTTTTTAATTTTTTACTGGAAATTTAGCAACGTTTAGCGACGCAGGAAAATATCGATGATAGTCGCTGAATTCAACCAGTTTAGCGACGTTCAACGACACTGTACATGTCGCTAAACGTTGTTGATAGTCACTAAACGTCGCTAATTTCAAAAAAATAGTACCGACTATTGTCGACACGTTTAGAGACTTACAACGACTCTATAAAACGTCGCCAAACGTAGGTGATTTCAGAAAATAGTTCCGACTCTTACCGACACGTTATGCGTCGGTATAATTGCGACAACACTTCGCTAAACGTCACTAAAATGATGATGTATTAACGTCGCTAAAATATGTCGATATTGCGACGTTTAGCGCCGTTTTTGTTGTCAGTGACTTGATAAAATACGACTAACATTAAACGTCGCTAATTTTTATTAGCGACATTTTTTACCAATTTAGCGACATTTTTAAGTGTCGCTAATTTGACTTATTTTGGTAGTACGATCTACTATATTCGCCTTAGTGATAATCTGATAGCATTTCTATCGGTTTCTAATCTAAATCTAACTTATCCTTATCTGAACGATATACCAATCTCGCTCGTAAATTTGCTCGCACCAAAGGGTCTTGGCGCGCGATACTCAACACAACTTAGCCGAAAGGCTATGTACATTGCTAACTGTCCGAACAATATTCTATCTCGCACACTAACCTGCTTGGTATTCATGTATAGATATTCTGGTTCGCACATAATTTGCCAATTCTAGTACGAGTCTATTCCCACAAAGTCTGACACAGGACGACACAAGGGTCTTCGCATAACTATCCCGTTCAAGCAATCATATCATTCATATGCACTTTCAAAAATATTTAGACTCGTTGTATGGAATATCCCGTTAGGACATTGAGAGAGAGCATTTCGTACATAACCCACGAACGAGCTTTCAAAACTGAGTGAATCGATACAAAGTCCAATGACGTAGAGTCATACTCTGATACCAATATGTCATATCATGTCAAAAGATAAAACCAAGTTAATCAAGCACGAATACAAATATATAACCAGATCAAGTATTATATAATCAAACACAAGTGTTATGAGCGTATTACTCAGATTACTATGTTACTCAGGTTACTCAGATTATGGTTGGTTCAGATGTGTTGCACAGACAATCATATTACTTGTTTCAGTGCAATGCAATGACTCGCACACAAATTATCGCAATCGAGTCAATTTAATCTATATGACCGAAGGTCACTGGCATGGCGCCAGTAGACGGTGTAGTCTCGGGATAGAGATAGTGTGCAAGAAAGAACATGGGACATTGCATCCACCTTGTCTGAAGCAGGCGACTACATACATGAGATTCTGACCGGTCGGATCGGTCCCGGTACCTCGGTGATCGTTCGTGGAACGAGATTCAAAAATCTTTCTTGTGCACCAAGTTGTCCGTGACCATGCAAGTCTCTAAACTTTCAGATCTCACGTCAGGTACAGGATCAAATCAGGATCTTATCAGGTACAAGTTTAAGTCAGAATCTTATTCACAACTTATCGACTCTCCGAGCCGTCAGATTCAGTACGTGAAGAGTGTTGCTTAACTTGACATAATGCGGTCCCCTCATTCGAGAACTGTGTAGTACCCCATTCTCCCTGTTCAGGGAGCACGACTAAAAAATACTTGGTATCGTTCGACCAGGACATATTGAATCAAGATCCTTTCCTCGTTATGGATTGGTTTATTCGGAATCAGGTCCCATATTCAACGGATCGTGCCTCAAGTAAGGACTCGACGGCAGAGTCGAGAGAGGCCTTTTTGTTGTACTGGTTTTATTGCTCATTTTTGATGTCGTTTGGTTGCTTTCTTTTTGGTTTTGTGACTTACGTTTTCTTGAACGGTTTTGATAGATTTTATTGCCTTCGTTCTTAGGATTTCATATTTCGTATCGAACCCTTGGAGACTGAAGCAGGAGATATTGATTATCTGTTGGTGCGTACAGGTGATCGTGTAGGCGATGCACGAGCGAAGTCTTGAAGATCTCCTCTTCTCTCTCCCAGTTCACCAACTTGTGAGTGGCTTTACTTCGATTAGCGCCCTTCTTCCAAGCCTTCGTTCTTAATAAATTGACTCATTTGTGCATTTCGATCAAACGATACCAAAACAATAAAATTGAGTCAGAATAAAGAATAAATAGACTTGAAACACTTATAATGCTTGTCATACAGAATTTTATGTGATCACATTGATGCGTGCATGTCCATTATACATATTGTTATCAAAGCATGGCTTCAGATCCTTTGACCTTCGTGTTAGAAAAGTTTCTTGAAATGACCCTGTCCCTCCCAGTTGAACCCTTGAATTCGCTTGGCCAAAATGAGATGCATTCCATACAGTGAGTCAATAGTATATTTTAAGACTAATACAAGTTACTTTTCTTTCAAGGAACGACATCACGCCCAGGGGACAATTATCGATTTAGCGAAAATCGAGGCATGACAAACTATCTTAGCGACCTAACGGTCCCGAATACTTTCAGGTTCATACTTGAACCGAATGATTATTCAATAGTCTTTCGACTAAACTAGATGAATGCAAGACATGGATCGTGTTACTTGGTCGTGGCATAAACTTATGTGACGAGCATTGAAACAAGACGATCGAGTACTGGTTAGCATGTAAAGCAGGCAAGCATTGCATCTGTATAAAATATAAGCATAAGGAAACGTGCGATATTGTCTACTTTAGAACATAAGTCGTTACGCTAGCACGAGTCTAAGGGATAGTGCGAGGAACAAACATTTATACAAGTTTCATTTCCATATTCTATGCAAGCAGTATAAGGTGTGATTACTCCCTTAGCTAGGTGTGTTGCTTTCTTTTATTAGCATGCAAGGGGTGATCGCTAGCGATCTAGCATGTATTATCCATATTTTTAGATGTGCAGGCTAAGCAAAGACAGGTTCATCGTAGCCACACACCTTAGCAATGAATCGCATCGATTGAGCGATACTCCGAGCACACATTTGAAAGTCTAAGTCTGAACTCCTGAAGGGCCAAGTCTGAATTCCTTTTCCTCAAGCGAGTTTTTTCGCTGAACAAGGAGGGACAGGTCATCGCACTTGCGTCGTTTGAATCGGCTATTCGCATTGATGCAGAGCGGGTCGCTATAAGGGTGTCGTATGAAGTCGAGGTCGCATGATGTCAATGCCGCATGCAGTCAAGGCCGCATGAAGTCGTGGCAAGTCTACTCTTCGGGACAAGTGCAATATGACATACAATAATTGCAAATCAGAAAGAGTGACGTAAAGTGATGGATAGGACCGATGTGACATACAATAAAGTGTGACAGAAGAAGAAGACCAAATCATAAAAAGTCGTACGAAGGCGATGCTGAGTTATGCGTTTTAAGAAAGATAAAACACATAGCTCGAGGCTGTTTGGACGATGAGGCTGCATGCTCCTCTTGGCCGCATACACACTTGTCTGCATGAAATCTTTTAGACTTAGTAAAATTTCTTCGACTTAGTGAGACTTTATTCGTCAAGTTTCATGCTTTGGCCAAGGGCCGCATGTGCAAATTCATTCATGCATCCAACAGGATGGCCACATGTCGACTCGGAGCGAGAAGTCCAGGCCGCATGACAAGCGTGCCGCATGGAGCTCCTTCATCCCAGAACCACAGGTTTAGGCCATGGAAGCTCCAAAAATCTAAGTTTTGTTTCTTCCATAGAAACCTCAAACGAAGTCTAAATCCAACAAAGTAAAGTTTTAAACTACTCAAAATCAAGTGCTTATCAACATAGAACAACAAGTTTTTAAAAATAATAAGTTTTAAGAGATCAAAATCCAAGAAAACTCAAGAACATATAAAAAATCTCTAAACTAAAAAATATAGATCTACAGTAATCCATCCACCAAATCCGAAAATACCAAGTTCTAAAAATATGGAGAATTACATATCAAACATAATGGACTCATAAAATTGAAGATTTTTCCATTTTCATGCAAGGTGTACTTGCCTATGGAGACAAAGAGAAAACCTAAGAGAGAGAATAAAAAAAATAATGAGAAGAGAGAGAGAGAGAGAGAGAGAGAGAGAGAGAGAGAGAGAGAGAGAGAGAGCAAGAGAGAGAGATTTTTGGTTTATATAGGGAGGGTTTGGGTTCACTTGACCATCGGTTTAAGTCCTGACCAAGCCCCGATCTCGAAATAAACCAAGACCCAAACTCTACCAGAAAATAGTTTGGCCTCCAACCAACCTGATAACTATGCCAACAAGCAAGAATATGTTCCAAATACGTATATTAGAAACATGGAGTGACAAAAGTTTAACTTCACCATAAAAAAATCTTTTCAAATATATCATTGCATATGCTTACGAATTAAAATTATTGATTAAAGTTAATAGGAACATATAGGTAATTACGGGAGCTATTTTTTATTTTTCCTAAATAGTCATGCATATAGGTAAATAATGTATATATAATAATATGATAATATCAAGATAATAATAAATTTAGAATAATTAAGAAAGTTGTCTTTTAGTCTTCCTAAGCAGTCTTAATAAAAATTAAAATAATTACAGTACTTATATTTTAAGTATTTCTAATAATAATCTATAAAATACGTGCAATACACATGCATGTATGTTGATGCTTTAGGAAAAAGAAGAAAAAATTATTTCACCAAACTCAGCCAAATCATTATTCTTAAACAAAATAGGTAACTGTAATTGCCAATGAAGCTTATACAATGTCCACAAAATTTTAAAGTGGGTTTCCAAAATTATCCTTAATTTATAAGTCAAACTATAAATTTTATTTTTAAAATTATAATAAATTAAAAATATTTTTGATTGCTGTAAATATGGATGTCCAAAGGTATTCCATAACTTATGTAACTTATGGCCTTTGGTTTATATAACCTAACTTATGGCCTTTGGCTTCTATAACCTATGGCCTTTGGCATTCTATTGTAAGCCTATAAAATGACCATTCTAGTTGAGTGTTGAATATGGGAAAAACTATTCTTCTTACATTTCCTATCTTGTTTTTCTCTATTCTATAACACATTATCAGCACCAAATTGCTATAAAAAAATTGTAAGTCAGCATACACATTGCATTATATTTGATCTTTTTGGTTTGAATGCTTTATATTCCTTTTAGCTTAATTGTGAATGAAATTATGTGGGCTTAGACCCTTGGATGTGTTTTAACTTCCAGGACATATCTGTCAGTGTATCTTATTTTACATCCATTTAATTGGTGGAAATAGTTACACAACTTCTCACAACAAGAAGTCCTAACTTTTCATGTATATCTGGCTATCATGTTGAATACTTCTACCATAATGTTTTAATGTTCACGCATAATTGTTTTCGTCTAGCTCTGTAGGGTATGTTTAATGTCCACAAGTAACTATTTGTCATTTCAATCATGCATCTGGTTTGCATCAGTCACACAACACCTACATTCTCAGTTCATATTAACTATTTTTCTCTTTTGCTAAATGCTCTATTTCTCTAATGACTTCACTTGTTTAGAATGGTCATGCATTCTTTCAAATATTTTTATTCTGTATTGTTCTGATATATCATTACTACATATGCATTTGAAAGAAAATGTTCGGCTAGAAATCTAGATTGAATATAAGGCTTGAAGCCAAAATAAAATATGTTAGGCATCAAGCCTAATTAATAAAACTCAAATATGTAGATTTGAGTATTTGTATTATATTCTAAATTAATACTTGTTTTGTATTCAGTCCTATGGCAAACATCACCAAACTTGAGTTTGCTGCTCTTGATATTTCTGGAAGAAATTATTTAACTTGGGTTCTTGATGTTGAGATCCATCTGAGTGCAAAGAACCTAGGACATGCCATCAAAGAGAAAAATGAGGCAGGCGAACAAGACAAAGCCAAGGCAATAATTTTCATTCAACATCACCTCCATGAAGGGCTGAAATCTGAATATCTTGGAGTGAAAGACCCAGCTGTTTTATGAAAAAACTTGGAGGAACGTTATGATCATCAAAAGAGTGTGATACTCCCAAAGTCTCGCTATGATTGGATGCACCTGAGGTTGCAAGATTTTAAAATGGTGAACGAATATAACTCTACAATGTTCAAAATCGTGTCTCAAATAAGATTGTGCGGAGATAATGTTACAGAAGAAGACATGTTGGAAAAGATATTCACTATATTCCATGCCACGAACATGCTCCTGCAGCAGTACCGTGAAAAAAGTTTTAAAAAATATTCTCAATTGATCTCATGCCTACTTGTTGCTGAACAAAATAATGATCTCTTAATGAAAAATCATAACTCCCACCCTACTGGATCGTAGCCATTCCCTGAAGCGAATGCAAGTAACTATAGACAAGGACATTATTACGGTCGTGGTCATAATTATGGTTGTGGTCATGGTCGCAGTTATATTCGTGGTAGAACTCGACACCAAGGTGGTCCTAATTATCACGCCTTCAACAAGAATGTTGGGCCATACCACTTGAAGTGGAACAACAATGGCGGAAAACAAGAAAAAGAAAATGGTGCAAAAATAGATTCTCCAAAGAATTATGAAGAAGCCTGCTATAGGTGTGGAGCAAAAGGGCTTTGGTATCATACATGTCGTACACCAAAGCACCTTATTGATCTTTACCAAACATCTATCAAGGGTAAAGAAAAAGAAAAAGAGCTCAATTTTGCAGATTTTAATAAAATTGTTGATGATAAAAATGATCCAATAGGATTTACTCATTTAGATGTTAATAATTTCTTAAATGAGCCAATTGAAGGAATTAATGGGATTAAGTTTTGGGGTGATGATGTTAATGATGGCAATGGAAAAGGCAAAAAATGATTGAGTTAGGATTTAGAATATTTGAACTTTTTTTCCTAAGTTTAATTTAGTTCAATGCTTGTATTGTCATGTTTCTAAGTCTTTGTTGTTATAAGTTCGAATTAATAAATTAATTTTTATAATATTTTTTACTCAATTGATTTTTTAGAAATATGAAAAATAATGATGCAATGAACAACTCCAACGGTGAAGATATATGTCTGGTTGGCAGTGGATCAACACACACAATTCTTCGAGATCGAAAATACTTCTCGAACTTAAAATTAGCAAAAGCAAATGTTAGTACAATTTCTGGTACTACAAAACTAATTGAGGGCTCTGGAAGAGCGAACATTATATTACTGGGTGGAACAAATATTTTGGTAAAAGAGGCTTTGTATAGCAAGTTAAAAAGAAATTTGCTAAGTTTCAAAGACATACGTCTCAATGGTTTCCATATAGAGACTATGAATGAGAGGAATATGGAATACCTATGTATTACATCCAATGATTCATGCCAGAAGCATGTGAAAAAAAAAACTCCCAATTTTTTCATCAAGATTGTATTATGCAAACATAAGTGCCATAGAATCTAACACTGCGATAAACCAGAAGTTCAATAATCCAAAATATTTTATGCTTTGACATGATCGACTTGGCCACCCTGGATCGAGTATGATGCATCAAATAGTTAGAAACTCACGTGGGCATCCTCTAAAGAACCAGAAGATTCTTTTATCTCGTGATTGTGTGTGTATTGCATGCTCATAAGAAAAATTAATTGTAAGACCATCTCCAATGAAAGTTAATCTTGAGTCCCCTATATTTTTACAAAGAATACAAAGGAGTATTTATGGACCTATTTACCCACATTGTGGACCATTTCGTTACTTTATGGTCTTGATAGATGCATCATCTAGATGGTCACATGTAAGTCTACTGTCAACACGAACAGTTGTTTTTGTCAAACTTCTTGCTCAGATTATAAGATTAATGGCTCAATTTTCTGATTATTCCATCAAGACTATTCGTCTTGATAATACCGGTGAATATACATCTCAAGCATTTAATGATTATTGCATGTTAATTGGCATTAATGTTGAACATTCAGTTGCACATATGCATACTCAAAATGGACTTGCAGAGTCTTTTATAAAAATATTGTAATTGATTGCCAGACCATTACTTTTAAGATCAAGTTTATCCACTTCTGTTTGGGGACATGCAATAATATATGCAGCTGCATTGGTTCGTATTCGACCAAGTTTATTTTATCATTATTCACCATTGCAACTTGTATCTGGACAACAGCCTGATATTTTCCACGTAAAAGTTTTTGGTTGTGCAGTTTGTCCCTATTTCTCCACCTAAAAGTACAAAGATGGGCCCACAAAGACGTTTTGGAATTTATGTTGGTTTTGATTCCCCTTCTATAATAAAATACATTGAGCCACTGACGGGCGATTTATTTAAGGCAAGGTTTGTTGATTGCCATTTTGATGAGTCAGTTTTTTCGCCTTTAGGGGAGGATAAAATGTCACTTCCTATAGAACAACATGAAATTACATGGAATATACCATCTTTTATTGACCAACGTACAAATAAATGTGAGCAAGAAGTAAAAAGGATAATTCATTTGCTATCGCAAATTATTTGCCAGATGCATTAACTGATATTAAGAAAATGACTAAATCTCATATACCGACAATAAATACACCAGCACGGATTGATATCCCTGAAAGATAACATGATGGCACAATAAAATCGTACATGAAACGTGGACGCCCAGTTGGCGCTAAAGATAAGAACCCTCGAAAGAAAAGGGTACAAGTAATTACTCTTGAAGAGAAAATAGTTTCAAAACATGAAAGCGCTAGAAAATTTAATTGATCAGTATAAAGTAGCTCCTGAAGAGACACATGATAATGAATAAATTTCAGAAGAGATCTCTTTAAATTATATGAGTAAAAGAGAAAGCTGGGATAGAAAGAAAATTACTATAAACAATATTTTTGCTTATAGTGTCGTATTTGATATTGTTAATGAGAATCCTGAACCAAAATCTATTGATCAATGTCGACATAGAAATGATTGGCCAAAATAGAAAGATGCGATAAAAGGCTGAATTAAAATCCCTAGAAAGTCGCAAAGTATTTGAACCAGTAGTCCAAACTCCTGAAGGTATGAAACCTATTGGATACAAATGGGTATTCGTAAGAAAACGCAACGAGAAAAATGAAATTGTGAGATACATGGCACGACTTGTAGCACAAGGTTTTTCATAGAGACCTGGAATTGATTATGATGAAACATATTCCCCCTGTGATCAACGCAATCACATTATTATATTTGATCAGTTTAGCAGTCATAGAAAACTTGATATGCGGCTTATGGATGTTGTTAACGCATATTTATATGGGGCGTTGGATAATGGCATTTATATGAAAATTCTAGAAGGATTCAAATTGCCTGAAGCAAATAAACAAAGGTCTCATGGGTTATACTCAATCAAATTACAACGATCCCTATACGAATTAAAACAATCTGGAAGAATGTGGTATAACCGTCTTAGTGAATACCTTGTTAGAGAAGGATATATAAATAATCCAATTTGCCCATGTGTTTTTATAAAAGTGTCTAAAAATGGAATTTCCATTATTGCAGTATATGTTGATGACTTAAATCTTGTAGGAACTCCCGAAGAGCTCACAAAAACCGCTAATTATCTGATAAAAGAATTTGAGATAAAAAAATCTTGGAAAAACAAAATTTTGTCTCGGCCTACAGATCGAGCATTTATCTAATGAAATTTTTATCCATCAATCTACCTATGCAAAAAAGATTTTGAAAAGATTTTATATGGATATAGCTCATCCGTTGAGTAGCCCTATGGTTGTTCGATCGTTAGATGAAAAGAAAGATCCATTTTGTCCTCGAGAGGATAATGAAGAATTATTAGGTCCAGAAGTACCATATCTTAGTGATATTGGAGCTTTGATGTATCTTAAAAATTGTACAAGACCTGATATAGCATTCTCAATAAACTTACTGGCAAGATATAGCTCGGCACCAACAAAACGTCATTGGAATGGTATTAAACATATATTGCGTTATCTTCACGGAACAACCGACATGGGCTTGTTTTACTCAAAAAATTTAGAATCACAAGTTGTGGGTTATGCTGATGCTGGTTATCTATCTGACCCACATAAATGAAGATCTCAAAGTGGATATATGTTTACTTGTGGTGATGCTGCAATATCATGGCATTCTGTGAAGCAAACATTAGCAGCTACTTCTTCTAATCACTCAGAAATTATGGCATTGCATGAAGCAAGTCGAGAGTGCATATAGTTGAGAACAATGGTTCAGCATATCTGAGAATCATGTGGGTTATCTTCAACAAAAAATACTCCGACGATATTATATGAAGACAATGCTGCTTATATTACACAAATCATATATGGCTACATCAAAGGCGACATAATGGAGCATATATCACCGAAATTTTTTTACACTCACAATCTACAGAAGAATGGAGACATTGACGTTCGGCAGATACAATCGAGTTAAAATTTTGCTGATTTATTCACTAAAGCATTGCCAACCACAACTTTCAGAAAGATGATTCATAATATTGGGATGCGTCAACTAAATGATCTCTTGACAGTATCAGGGGAGCGTGATCACTAATTCTCACACTGTACTCTTTTTTCTTCGACCAAGTTTTTATCCAACTTGATTTTTCTTGGCAAGGTTTTAACGAGACAGTTTATTACACTTACCCATTTTATATGAATATGTACTCTTTTCCATTCGTCCAAGTTTTTATCCCATTGGATTTTTTTGGCAAAGTTTTAACGAGACATATCCCATACATATTGGACATCCAAGGGACAGTGTTGTAAATTTAGATGTCCAAAGGTCTTCCATAACTTATGTAATTTATGACCTTTGGTTTATATAACCTAACTTATGGCCTTTGGCTTCTATAACCTATGACCTTTGGCATTCTATTGTAAGCCTATAAAAGGACCATCTAGTTGATTGTTGAATATAGAAAAAATTATTCTTCTTACATTTTCTATCTTGTTCTTCTCTATTCTATAATCTATAATCTATTCTATAACATTAATAACCCATATTAAAATTAAGACAACATTGTAAGAAGTTCATTGGTAATTATAATTCCCACAAAATATTCTCATAAAAGTACATAAAAAAAGGATTAGTTAGCACAGTATCTCTCTCTTTCCATAAGAAGTAAATTAAGGCTCTTGATAAAGGCACTACAAAATAAGACTCGGGACTAGTCCAGTATTGATGCTAGTTCAGTTACAATTTTTTTTTACTCAAGCTAATCCAAATTTTACTAGGACTGCCCACCTCTCCTCCTACCTCCTCCTGCTCCTCCCCCACTCCCCCTCCGGCCTACGCTCCCGTGCCCCCAACCACCAGATGCGCGCGAGCATAGCATGGCCGTCGGAGCTGCTCTTATCGCTGTCGTTTTTGCTGCTCGAGGAGGAGGAGGAAGACAACGAGGATGAGGGAGAAGGAGGCGGAACGGATTAAGGAGGAAGAGGAGGAGGAAGACGACGAGATGGAGGAGGAAGACGACCGCCGAAACCGCTGCTCTTGCCTCTTCCTCCTCCTCCTCCTTCGCCTCCCTCCTCCTCCTCCTCCTCCCTTGTCTCGTCTGACGCAGACACTCTCCCTCTCCGGACTGTCAAAATTTTGACAGTTCTACAAATTTAAATGACTGTCAAATGATAGTGTTAATAAATAACATATTTTTAGGACTGTCAAAATTTTGAGAATCTTTCATATTGTTAGGACTGTTAAAATTTTAATAATCCTGAAAAAATAAATTAAACTGTCCTGAACAAGTTTAAAAATTTATAAACTTATAATTATCTTAAAAAATATTGGACTGTCCAGACTCTTTTTAGCCGTGCCTTTGTCAAGGGTCTAAATTAATGGCAAAGGACTAAGCAGCACGTGAGAGGGAAGACAGTCTCCAACGGTCAAATTTTCCCCCAATGGAAAAAAAAAAAGGTGCCGCCAGTCTCAACGTTCACTTCAGTCCACCTCCATTCACCGTTGGATCCTCATCCAACGGCCACTCCAACCTTGAAACTCTTCGTTTTTATGACTCTGCAGTCCCCTTGTCCCCATTTTGGAATCCTTCACCAAAGTTGAGAGAGAGAGAGAGAGAGAGAGAGAGAGAGAGAACTCCATGAGAGAAAATCACTGCTTCTCTCCTCTTCGTCTGAATCCTTACATTCAAAGGAAGACCATCGATTTGCTGTAGAGTTGGATTCAAGTTGTTGTTGTAGAGAGAACTGAAGTTTGCTTGTGTTTTCTTCTTCTATTTCAGGTCAACAATATCAGCTGCTGACTCAATGGAGTGTGCACCAGAGGCCATGGGAGCTCTTCTTGGACTGCTTGGAGTTGCATATTTCAATGGGTAATGCTTTTGTCATCCAAAGGGGTTCTTTATATTTATTTATTTATTTTTCTTGATTTTTTTAAACATATAGAATTAATGATTTTGGATTTTAAGAGATTCACTTTGTTTCTTTTTCTTTGATTCATTGCTTCAAGTAATCTTGGTCTAATTTTTATTCTTATTTTGAGTTTATCTATTTTTACTTGGGCTATTTGTTTTTCTAAAATTTCTTTTTTCTTTTGTTCAAAGAATATAATTTTAGGTTGGTAGACAAATATATAAACACATAAATTCGTTTCGTCTTTGGCTACAAGTTTTTTTAAGACAAATTTATGATTCTTTATGTTTATAGAAGCTTACTAATTATATTCTTTCTATTATTTTAGAAATCTACAGACAAACTACATAGCAGAGATTTTAGAGATTCTTTTGTTCTTGGGCGCCTTGATTTAATTTCTTCATACACAAATTAACTATATTTTTCGTGCACAAGCAAGTTCTATATAAATACATTTTTTTTGTAATATTGATTGATTAAGACTGGAAGAGATTCTATGATAGGAGGCTGTGTGATGATCCATCTGTCCGGCCCAAGCCAAGAGCTCAAGGAGAGGTTCCAGTTCTATCCCACCAACACCAACACCAGCACCAACCATTGGGCCCAGGCTCAGCTTGCACAACACCCCGCTCCGCTGGAACGAGAGGAGGGGGTCTATTTCGTCAGCGGAGGCGACGAAGGACCGACCAGCACGCACTGGGACTCCGGCGGGGGCTCCTCCTTCAACACGCAGAACGACGACTCCTCCGAGGACCAAGCATGGCCAGGAGGATGCCACGAGGAGATCGACCCGACCGAGAGCCGGGCACTCGAGCTCGTAAGCCTGCTGGCTTCGTGCGCCGAGTCGATCGGCTACGGAGACAATGCCGCCGCCGTCAACTACTTCCTGTGCAGGCTAGGCGAGCTGGCCTCCCCTAGGGGCCTTCCGGTCCACCGCGTAGCGGCCTATTTCACCGAAGCGCTGGCCCTCCGTGCCGCAAAGCTGTGGCCGCACCTCTTCACGTTGTATCCGGCGAGGGAGTTCACGTATCAGACGGACGATAGCGTCGACGATGCCACGGCGCTTCGGTTGCTCGACCAGGTCAGCCCGATACCCAAGTTCCTACACTTCACACTGAACGAAAGGCTGCTCGGAGCGTTCGAGGACAAGGAGAGGGTGCACATTATAGACTTCGACATCAAGGAAGGCCTGCAGTGGCCGGGCCTGCTCCAGAGCCTGGCCGCGAGGCCGACCCCCCCGGCCCACGTGAGGGTGACAGGGGTGGGAGACTCCAGACAGGAGCTTCAGGACACGGGAGCCAGGCTCAGGGCGATAGCCGAGTCCCTGAACCTCCGGTTCGAGTTCCACCCGGTCGTGGACAAGCTGGAGGACGTTAGGCTGTGGATGCTGCACGTCAAGGAGAACGAGTGCGTCGCGGTGAACTGCGTGTCTCAGCTGCACAGGGCCCTCGAGGACCACGGTAACCAAGGGGCTCTGACGAGCCTGTTGGATCTTATCCGCAGCACGAACCCGTCCATCGTGCTGGTCGCCGAGGAAGAAGTAGACCACAACGAGCCGAGATGGGAGATGAGGTTCGCAAACTCGCTGAGATACTACTCTGCGGTGTTCGATGCGGTGCAGTCGAGCGGTCTACCGGAGGATAGTGCGTCGAGGATGATGGTGGAAGAGATGTTCGGCAGGAGGATAAGGAATGTAGTCGGGTGCGAGGGGAGGGAGAGGGTTGAGAGGCACGAGAGGTTCGATAGGTGGAGGGAGCTAATGGGCAGTGGCGGGTTCGGATGTCTGAAGTTCGGGGAGGGGGAGGCGGCGCAGAGTCGGATGCTTCTGAGGATGTATTCGTCTGGTGAGCATTATTACAGCATTGAGAAGAGGGGGGAGGAGAGTAGTAGTAGTGATGGCCTCACTCTCAAGTTCTTGGATCAGCCTCTTTATACAGTCTCGGCTTGGGCGCCTCTATGAGTTTTGAACACAGTTAACTCTGATACAACACATACGGGAAGTTCTTACAAATCTATTTCATACAGATTCATTGGTATACATATTCTTTTCATTCTTTTGTTGATCACTAGCTTAGAATTGATTCAGGAATATAGATATATCTATATATATTTGATATACATCTTGTGTTTGTCTTCTTACAATATATGTTTGTTACAGAATCTAAAATTTTCATATTTTTTGGTTTATATGTATTTTGTGGTTTGACTTCCTCCTACAAATAAAAGTTGTATATTGAACTACAAGTTGACAGGGTTGAGTTTGGTTCATTCTAATTACAATGGAATTAAATTTTTTATTGTATTACAAATTATAATTACGTTATCATATTTGGTTGGTATATAATATCATAATGCAATTAAAATTTTAATTGAAATTATCAACCATGTAATATAATATTAATTACACTCAAATGTTTGATTTATTGTAATGTGATAAAAAAAAATTGGTTTACCACATAATGTAGTTAATTTGTAAGATAATAAAAAAATATATATATAATAAAAAATAATCAAGTAATAATAATAATAATAATAATAATAATAATAATAAATTTCATAGAGGACTAATTTGGCCTATTTTTGCAGCAAATAGAAAAAATTCTTCAGTTGGCGCACCAATAGAAGAATGGACCATGCGCCAACTCCAATGGAGTCCGAGAGAGAGAGAGAGAGAGAGAGAAGTGGAGTGTGACACCCCTAGAAAAGAAGAGAGGTGGAGCGCCAACTCCAGTGGTGCCTCCTATATTTACAAAATGTCCTATATAGTGACAAGATAATGTCTTATACATATATTTTATATCATATACTATTACCGGACCATGTACCATCCAACGGATCGTATTCTTCGACAATTCCGGATGGTACAGATAATTTCTGATGTTCCACCGGCTATGAGTTGTGGCAAAGCTCATGCACTATCTAGAATCCGTGGTTTGCTTCCTGATTGGGATTCAAGATAAGAGTGTGGCATCATATATGTCGACAGGTGGAATCTCTGAATGATTGTAAGTTTAAATTTTATTAAGTTTGACCTCGTGTTTTTGCTAATATTTGGTTCAAATGTTGCAGTGTTAGGTGACATTGCTTACAAACGTTGGTGGGAAGCGTCATCTCGTATAAGCAACATAGCTTATAGATTTGAGGAGTTTCGGTTCGCGAATAGAGCTATAGATCACTGCATCTATTATGGATCGAAATATTATGTAGGGAGAGTAACATGAGGTTGCAGGGTCGCAATCTTTTGCAACGGCTTGCAACTATTATGGATCGAGATATTATGTAGGGCCAAACATCCCATATGCTCCTAATATATATCCCACTCGATTATCCAGCTGGCAACATTAGTCAGAGATGGAGTCGTAGGTCAACTTCTTATCAGTCTAACGAGGACACTTCTTATCTGTGGTGCCCCGTTTCCCCTATTCGGGGAGCGCGACTAAGAAATATAAGATGGTATCGTTCGATCGGGATAGATTGAAACAAGAACCCATCTTCGTTATGGATTTGCTTCTTCGGAATCGATTTCCATATTCAGTGGACCGTGCCCCCAGGATCGACTTAGCGGCAGAGTCAGGAGGGACCTCTCCGCTGTATCTTTTGTTGCCTAATTTTTCCTGTCGCTTGTTGCTTTCATGCCTTGAGTTGGTTTTCGAATTTGCTCGAGTTTTCTTGAACGGTTTCGATGGATTTCATTATTTTCGTTCGTTGAACTGCACTTCAATTCCGATATTGGAAAGAGTGGAAGAGGTATTGATCAGCTATTCGTGGCAATGCAGGTGAACGAACAGTAGACGACGCGCGAGCGGAGTCCTGAAGCATCTCTTTCCTTCTTCCTTCCAACAAACTAAGTGAGTGGCTTATAATCGATTCAGTTGGCCCTTCTTTCAGTCTTCACACCTAAAAATCTTGTATTCTTGTTTGCCCCAATCAGACGATACCAAGTAATAACTAAAAGATGTCAAGATAAAAAGGAATAGACTTGGATTATTGTGCTTGTCAATCAAACTTGAGAACGGTTACTTAATTGCATGCTTGATCGTTTAGAATATTCATCATATGCTTCAATTTTAGTTAGAACGTATACTTTTTCTATAAATTGTGCTATGCATATAGAACACACTTGCTATACAATGTATTGATCAGAAAGACTATGCAAAACCATTTATGCTATGAAACTTATATCGTGCTAAGTATTTCCTTAGAAATTCAGATGAATGTCGTTTGATCACGGACAACTTGTGCACAAGGTTTTACAGTTTCGTGGACGGTCGCCGGGGCACTCAGACCGATCCGATCCGGACAGAACATATAAAATAGTCAGTATGATTAGAGGAAGAAAATGGCATGTGGAGGGACTCGCCAACTACGTCGCATATCGTTTTCTATCCCGTGACTATAACTCGTCCCTTCGTAGCATTATGCCAGTGATCCATATCGTATATTTAAACCTGTTGCAAGCTAACTTGTGTCTTCGTGGCAGGAAAGGCATGGTAAGTATTGTGCAGGTCGTTCAGACGAACAGGTAAAAGCCACCGAACGGTGGCAAGTTTATTTCAGTAATTTTATTATATATGACTGCTTATAAAAATGAACTAAGGCATGATAGAAAGACCACAAATAATATGCATACTTTATATAAACAACGTGTTGATTGGTATAGTTGGGTTAGCTCGCCTTCACTAGTATATTTTGATGTACTGACTCTCGTTGAAACATGTTTCCCGTACTAAGGAGAGCCGAGCGAGGAGCCGAAGTCGTTTCCCGATCTAATCCAGCTGTAGGCATGTTCAGATCGCACCCCTTGTAGCATTTTGAAGCAAGAGCTTGCAACCCAAACAACAATGTAGCTTAGAGGGAAAGCCGTCATCCCTCCAGGAGGTCTTTACATTTTGAAGTTTAGTAAAGGGACGTAATGTACAGGACTGCCATCTCATTTTGTGTCAACACTTTTGTAAGCTCGTGCGGCAATTAGCTGACTCGTTCAAGAGTTTGTAATAGATGTTCATTATCAATAAAGAGAACTTTTCCATCCTCAACTTGTGTTTCAATTTATCTGCGTACTCTGAATATGTGCTCGCTATGCGAAAATAAAATACTTAGCCTTGTGCGGTGCGTAACCTAGGCCCGCACGGTAGTCACGCCCAGGGGATGACTATCGATTCCACGGAGTCGGGGTATGACATTATCAGTCTAACGAGGACACTTCTTATTTGGACCCTCGTACTTCTTATCATGCTAGTGATGACACTTCTTATCATACTAGCGAGAGTAGTTCAGGCTGGTCTGATAGATTATTTCGAGAATATGGGTGACTACACGTAGTGGATGTAGGCTCCATCAGCTCCAGTACCTACTCGAATAATGCAGGAGATGGGCACTCAAGAGAATGATAGTTCATATTTGGTCCTCCTCCGGAGAATACGAAGGACCGGAGAAATCGAATAGGTCTCAAGCGTACTGTACGCAAGGATTATTTTCGATAATTTAGGCGTGGTCATAGTTGTCATAGCTGAGACTTATTTTGTATCTTTAAAAACTGAAAATATTTAATTTTTTTAGTTTTCTTAAATTTGAACTTATTGGAATCTTAAATTTTTTGTTCTTCTTACATTTGATATATTAGATAACAACAAATAAAATATACAAATAACGATAACCAAAAAATTTATTTATGATAATATATATATATATATATATATATATATATATATATATATATATATATATATATATATATATATATATATATATATATATATATATAGCAATAATGTACTAAGCAATCTCAACCACACATTTTTTGAAATGTGTGGTCATAAATTATTCCATAAAGTTGCTGCCACGTCAGCATCCTTTATAACCAAATATTTTAGAAAAATGTGTGACTGAGATTGTTTGGTGCAATAAATGGTACAATAAGCCTTGGTGTGCGATATCCCTGTTCGCTATTAAATTCGAAAGTTCTACGAGAGCTTGATTTAATTAACAAACAAAAAGAGAGTACAAAGAGGTCCTAGGCAAACAATCTAAGTATAAATTTATTTTTTGGGGAGTGACGATGGAGGGTTAGGATTGTAGCAACTCTCTTTACTCCGTGGACGATCCGATGCTGGAGGAGGAAGCTCTTCTCTCTTGCTTGACTGTAGGTTCACCGATAGCCAGCCTCTTGTATGGGTGTGGTACCCTACTATTTATAGTCATCTCTGGGCGCGCATATGTTTGGTCGCATGGATACTGGAGGGTACCGCGTGTTTCTTCTTAACATGGTGCATCTGTCACCGTGAGCATGCCAAGCTGCCACGCGAGCGCTTGATAGAATTTTTTGTTGCTGAAGATTTGGGTGGTCTCGTCCTTTGTGGGCATGACTTGGTCAGCTTGACACATAGTCCATACTTGGTTGGAGAGAATCACTCTTGTCATAACAGCAAGATTTGGTCTTCATGGAGTCTGAAATATATGTGGTCAGAGACGCGTAGAGTCTGGGACACATGGGACCAGAGACGAATGGAACGTATAAAATTTGGGACGCATGGGGCCAGAGACGCACGAGACACATGGAGTCTGGGAGCCATGGGACCAGAGACGCATGGGACCGCATGGAACCTGGGATGTATGGGACCAGGGACGCATGGAGTCTGGGACGCATGGGGCCAGAGACGCATGGGACCGTATAGAAACTGGAATGCATGGAGCCGCATGAGGCCAGTTGTGTTGTACACGCGGTGCTGCACATCCATCGAGAGTAAAATTCTGTGCTGACATGAGACTTTTGTCGTTTAATGTGTTCATGTATTTTGAGAAAATCAAAAAATCCTTTTCGTCAGGATTCTGTATCGGAGACAATCCTGCTGACGGGATACCACGTTAGGTCCTTCTGGGGCCAAGCTTCTTTGGCTGATTGGGGACACATGGAAGTCGTCTTTCTTGGCCGCAGGAAGACTCTGCAGCCTGATCTCTTCTGAGTTTTTATTTTGTGGCACAGGGTTGCATGGATGCATATTTTTCATGCTTCTACAAGACCCCCTTCAAAGTTTTTAAACTGATAAGTTTGGAATACTTTGAATAAGAAGCATGGAGGAAGAAGTACTTTTGGCTGCATGGTTTGTCACGCCCTAGTCCCAAAATATCGAGGGACTAGCCACGTGGCAATGGCCAGCAGCACACACCGATGGACAAACCCTACTTAAGCTGTAAAATCAAGTCTACGATAACATGGCACAACTAATCTCATCCACACAAGATATAAAATATGATCCACAGAATAAATAAGGAATGTAAATCATCAGCTAGTCTCACAAAGTGCTTTGGGGAACAACCCAAAAAATATATGATACAATGGTTCAACAGACCAGAATATAAATGACTGAAATAAATAAATACTGAGCATGAAACATGGATGCTCAGAAAAAGTCTTCGGCTAACACCTCGTCCTCGGATGACGGTACAGCTCCTAGATCAGCTCCTGCTCCGGTCCCGTATACCTCGGGATAGATCTCGTCCTCAAATCCTGGGGACATAATCCGGATCCAGGTCCTCAGGGGACATAGCAAGGTACAAGAAAGCTCATGCCAAAATAAATGCAGTGCAGAAAATAAATGGAATAAATTGGGCAAGTAAGTAACCATCTAAGTGAAAATGCAAGTGAGAGCATCACGAGTACTCAGGCTGAGCCACTACAAGCTCTGTGTCGGGGAGCCGGTAGCGGTAATAATCGGTAGTGGGTCTAGCTCTGCTCCGAGAGTCTACGACCTCTCAATAATAGAAGATATATATATAAAACAGCCTGTAGCCTGTGTGTCTCTCCCCACCCAATATAACCACGCATATCATGACCATAACGTCTCATGTCCATGTCAAGCGGGATCATAGCTAATGCAACAAGTCATAATGTATCTAAGAATATAGTATCTATGTCAAGTCCTGTATGCTATACAGAATCACCACGAATATCTCGGGAAGATCCTGTCTCATGAGTAGTGTCAAGTGTCCTGGGTCAAAGTGTACTTGGTAAGACAAGTACGAGAATATAAAGTGTCACGAATGTCCATCTCTAGATGACCGAACCCAACACCGCGTACAGTGTTGGCACCCGACTAATAATCGGACGCTAAGTACATCACACGGACCTAGGTTAAGCATGCACAGCAATATAATGAAGCAAGAAAAATATATAACAATACTGCAGAGTTTGGCAAGGTACACTTGCCTGATGTCCGAATACCAACAGTCGTCCCGGTATCAGTGGATCCTGTGAGTACTCCTCCAAAAGCTGTAATAAACATCACCAACCGTCTCAGAAGATATCAAACTGCTAGAAATGCATGTCCTTATGTCCAATTTGGACATAAGGGCAAAAAGGACATTTCCGGACCAAAGCGGGGTCCACATATGGGCCACTTTGCACCGAAAAGCGTATCAGGATCAAAGGTCTCCAAATTCCTCAAACTCAGTGTCTACAAGTCAGGAACGATGATACGAACCCGACGGAACTTTCGGAATTGGATTCCGATGAGTCTATCACAAAATCGCCCGTCAAGTGGAGCCTATGGGGCCCACAATACGCAATTTTGTCAACGTTCTTAGAATCGGACCAAACTTGGGTCGCAGGACCAGCGTATCACTACGAGTCCGATGACGCAAGTTTTGTCTCGATCCGACGTGTGTACACAAAGTTACAGCGTGTTCCAGAAAGGACGGATACGGGGTGTCGTCGGCGGATACGCGTTGATTTCGGTGTGCACGCACATCCGAATCGACTTCTGCGAAATCCCACACGATCGTATCAACGTCGCGCACGGTTCGGTAAAGACCGCGTGCGACCAAGTCGTCCCGTTTGGTGGGGCGTACTCAGTTTCGGGGTAAAACGGGGCTTTGTTCTTCCCTTTTTGGATCGCGGTGTACGATCACCACAGGAAGCGATGCACCGAGCGGGTTGCACGGACACCGAGAGGGTTATACAGTCTACGCATAATAACTGACGGAATTGCAAACGGAGTTACGAGGCGAGAGAAAACGATACCTGAACAGGGCTCCGTGAACGCTGGATTCCACGTGTCCGAGAGTCAACTTTGTGTCCTGGTCGAGGATTCCCGTGTCTGTTGAGAGTCTGAGCTAGGGTTCTGACTCGGGTCAGCGGGGTGGCGCTCGTGAGGCATCGGGTCATCGACGACAGGTGGATCTGTGCCGGGTCGACAGCAGCGTATCTGGTCGGGGTCGACAGCAGCGGATCGGTTCTGCGGCACCGAAACTGAGTAGAGGGAACGTCGGGTTGAGCAGAGGGGACGGCGCCGGGGTTGGGGTGCTGAGGCGTCGGGTCAGCGGCGAGGTCGACGGGCTGGCGCTGCGAGTCGGTGGAGGTGTCGAGGGATCGTCGTACTGGGCTGAGACGGGCGGCGAGGGTCTGTGAGGGAGGCGTCGAGCACAGCGGAGTCGGGTCAGCGGGGTGGCGCTCGTGATGGGAGGGCGGCGCCGGAGTTAGGCTGATGGAGGCGGCGCTCGAGATGGGAGAGGAAGGGTGCTGCGGCGGGCTTGGCACGCATGCCAAGGGGTTTTATACCGACGGCTGCATTAAATCCGGTAGCTAGGGTTTCCACACGAATTTTGGGTCGGGTTTGGCTCAGATCCGACCCGACCCAATAGGATGGGTTCGGTTCAGGCAGGGTGGGTTTGCTCTGGTTTGGTTTGGTTTATCAATCCTAAAAGTTTATAGGTCCTAAAACTCGTTTCCGGAGTCCAATAAATTCACCGAAAAATACCCTGCGTCCGGTTTTCTATTTTACACCATAAAATCTTATTTTCATAATATTTTAACACCAATAAACTGTATAAAAAATCTTTAACTCCCAATTACCTTGATTCGTCTTCCAGAATTACCGAAAAAATATATTAAAAATTATTCTGAAAAAAACAGGGTGCTTACAATCTTTCCTCCTTAAAAGGATTGCGTCCTCGCAATCAAAGAATAAGCTACTAAAGAAAGAATTATGGAAATACAAGGTTGCTTAGTTTACCACTGCCTCCTCGAACAAGTGGGGGTAACGCTGGCGCATACTATCTTCTCGTTCCTAAGTCGATTCGCCAGGAGAATGATGTTTCCAAGCCACACGAACCAGTCTGATTGTCTGTCCCCGCAATGTCTTCTCACTGACGTCGAGGATGCCCACTGGTTGTTCTTCATATCTCAAGCTTGGGCCTACTACGATCTCTGAATGATCGACTACGTGACTTGGGTCGGTCACGTACCTTCGCAGCTGTGAGACGTGGAATACGTCATGCACTCCCTCTAAGGATGGAGGTAATGCAAGACGATAAGCCACCTCACCAACGCGCTCTAGAATGTCAAATGGCCCAATATACCTTGGGCTCAACTTGCCTCTGCTCCCGAATCTGATAGTACCATGAGTGGGCGAAATCCTCAAGAACACGTGCTCTCCTTCTTTAAACTCTAGGGGACGTCTGTGCGTATCTGCCCAATGCTTCTGTCTGTCCTGAGCTGCTCGAAGATGATCCAGAATCTGTTTTACCTTTTCCACTGTCTACGTTACCAATTCTGGACCCAGTATTTGACGTTCACCAGCGTCACTCCAGCATATAGGCGATCTGTATTTCCTTCCGTATAATGCCTCGAATGGTGTCATCTGAATGCTGGCCTGATAACTGTTATTGTAGGAGAACTCCACTAAGTGTAAATGATTTTCCCAAGATCCTCCGAAGTCTAGCATACATGATCGCAACATGTCCTCCAAGATCTGAATGGTGCGCTCCGATTGGCCATCTGTCTGTGGGTGGTAAGCCGTGCTAAATTTGAGTCTGGTGCCCAGACTCTCTTGCATGCTTCTCCAGAAATGAGAGGTAAATCTTGAATCTCGATCCGATACAATACTAACCGGCACTCCATGTAGTTTGACGATTTGTCGCATATACATGTCGGCTAGTACCTCTGTGGACTGTCCAACTCTAAATGGCAAAAAGTGTGCCGATTTAGTGAGTCGATCCACTATAACCCATACTGCGTCTCTTCCGCTGGGGCTCCTCGAAAATCCTGTGACAAAATCCATCGTGATATGCTCCCACTTCCATTCTGGTATAGGAAGCGGCTGTAACATACCTGCAGTCCTCTGATGCTCGGCCTTTACTTGCTGGCAGACTAAGCATTTGGCCACAAATCTTGCGACCTCCCTTTTCATTCCATGCCACCAGTAATACTGTCTCAAGTCTCGGTACATCTTGGTTCCTCCTGGATGAACATAGTACATAGAGCTATGTGCTTCAGTCATTAACTCCTGTCTCAATTCTCCATTTGGAACATACAGGCGATTCCCAAACCTCAATGTCCCGTCTTCGTGTATGCGAAGTCCTGTCTGTATGCCTGCTTCTGTCCTCACTTTCAATCTTTGGAATCTAGCATCGGTGGGCAATGCCTCTTTAATTCTTTCCACAAGTGACGACTTAATTTCAAGATTAGCCAGTAATCCACTCTGTCCTGGTAAAACAACCTCTATCTGAAGCTCCTGTAGATCTCTCAATAACTCTGGCTGCATCGTCAAGAAATAAGCCGTAGGCTTCCTGCTTAGTGCGTCTGCTACAACATTCGTCTTTTCCGGATGATACTGCAGATCTATGTCAAAATCTACCATCAATTCAAACCAACGCCTCTGCCTCATGTTAAGCTCCTTCTGAGTATATACATACTTCAGACTTTTGTGGTCTGTAAAGATGTCTACTTTTCCCCCATAAAGGTAGTGCCTCCAAATCTTCAATGCAAATATAACTGCTGCTAACTCCAGATCGTGGGTTGGGTAGTTCTTCTCGTGGACCTTCAGCTGTCTCGACGCATAAGCAATGACTTTACCATGTTGCATCAAAACACATCCCAGTCCACTACCTGATGCATCACTGTAAACACTAAAACCTCCTGACCCTGAAGGAAGAGTCAAGACAGGTGCTGTTGTTAATCTTCTCTTCAATTCTTCGAAGGCCTTCTGGCAGTCTTCTGTCCATATAAACTCCTGGTCTTTACGTGTCAGCTTCGTCATCGGTTCTGCGATCCTTGAGAAATTTTCTACGAACCTTCGATAATATCCCGCAAGTCCGAGAAAACTTCTCACCTCTGCAACTGATGTGGGTGTAGGCCAAGTCTCTATTGCCGCAACTTTCTCTGGATCCACTGAAAGTCCTTCTCCTGAGATGATATGTCCCAAGAAAGGCACTTTGTCCATACAGAACTCGCACTTACTGAGTTTGGCGTATAACTTCTCCTGTCTCAAGGTATCTAACACGATTCTGAGATGCTCCTCGTGCTCTTCATGGCTCTTGGAATATATGAGAATGTCGTCAATAAAAACAACCACAAATTTATCTAAGAACTGATGGAAGACTCTGTTCATTAAACTCATAAATACTGCTGGCGCGTTGGTTAAATCAAACGGCATCACCAAGAACTCATAATGTCCATACTTGGTCCTGAAAGCTGTCTTCGGTATGTCTTCCTTTCTTACTTTAATCTGATGGTAGCCTGATCTAAGATCAATCTTCGAGAATACCCTTGTACCACTCAATTGATCGAATAGATCATCAATGCGTGGTAAGGGATACCTGTTCTTGATGGTCACAGCATTCAGTGCCCTGTAGTCAATGCATAACCGTACTGTTCCATCCTTCTTTGGCACAAACAATATAGGTGCTCCCCAAGGTGAAACACTGGGCCGAATGAAACCCTTCTCCAGAAGATCGTCAACCTGTTCCTTCAACTCCACTAACTCCTTAGGTGCTAGCCGATATACTGATGAAGTAATGGGCTCTGCTCCTGGAGTTAAGTCTATTGTGAATTCTATTTCCCGATCAGGTGGTAAACCTGGAAGATCATCAGAAAATACATCCACAAATTCTGATATGACTCTTGGGTAACCTGTCTCCCCTTCTACAGATAGTACCCTAAGAGTAGGCTGAACTTCTTGCTCTACTGCCCCTCGAAGAAATTCAAATTCTGGATGTCCAGGCGGTCTAAATATAACCCACCTAAGTCGGCAATCAAGAGTTGCATGGTACTGACTTAACCAGTCCATACCAAGTACAACATCATAATCCGACATGGAAAATATCAGAAATTGAGCTCGCATTTCTCTCCCACAGACTACTACAGAACATGATCTACATGCGTCACTAACCGGAATAATTCCACCTCCCGTAAGAATCCTCTTCATCTTCGGAAGGAGTGCGGTAGCTACTCTATGGGTGGCTATAAAGCTAGCTGCTATAAATGAATGCGATGCTCCAGAATCAAATAATGCTACAGCTGGCAATGAAGCTACTAAGATAGTACCTGCGATGACCTCGCCTGCAGTAGCTTCCTGCTCAACAGCTAATGTGAATGCCTGTCCTCGTCCCTGAGCTGGACCTCTCTGCTGCTGAGCCTGCTGAAATAGAGCTGCCTGTGGTGCCAGTGGTGGTCTCTGCTGATTTCCTCCTGGGGCTGGTGGCCTGACGCCTCCAACTCCTGTCTGCTGTGCTCCTACTGCTGGATAAGCTGGTCGTGGTGCAGGCAAGGCTAGTCTCGGTGCTCCCTCTCTATGTTTAGTACAGTCTCTGGATAGATGCTGGTCTGATCCGCTAAGCAGGCATAGTCCCAACTTACGCCTGTACTCTCTCTCAATGTGTCCTACCTTGCCGCAGTAGTGACAAATAGGAATAGGTCTGTCCCTATGTGCTGTTCTCTCTGGTATACTCCTCTGGAATCGTTTTATAGAATCTCCAGGTGCTGTCTTGGATAGTGCTGATGTGTTTGGCCTCTTCAGATTTGACTCCCTTCTAGTGACGCGCTCCATGCGTCGTGCTGCTGCAAGGACGTCGGTATAAGATGTAGGTGCGACCGAGCCAATCAATCTCTGGAGCTCGAACTTCAGTCCGTCAAAGAACTTCTCAGCTTTCTCTTCCTCTGTCGAGATCAATGTTGGAGCGAAGCGACTTAGGCGTATAAATTCTGCGTTGTATTCTTCCACTGTCATACTGCCTTGGATGAGCCGGTTGAACTTGTCTCTGAGCTCTGACCGTGCAACTGCTGGAATGTACATCTCTTGGAAGAGTCTGGAGAACTCTTTCCATGTGACTCGTGTCACGCCCCAGTCCCAAAATGTAAGGAACTAGGCTACGTGGCATTAGCCAGCTGACACGTCACTAAGGGTTTAATCTATTTTTATGGACCCAAAGGAACGTGCTACGCTGTCCTAGTATACTACAAGTCTAGTACAGGCAAGTCTATCTCATCTACAGAAAATGTCAGAAAATAGTGCTGAATATATATAATGCTGAGTCTGATAATGTCATATTACACATCTTGTGGGAACAACCCACTGTCAAAATATAATAATAATACAGAAAACAAAATAGACTGAACATCGTCTATCTAACAAAACATCTCCATTAGAATCAGGTAGATTCTGATGGTGTCTCCTCTAGTTCTTCCTCGGTGGCATGCCTAGTCTCCTGTCCTGGACCATACACCGTGGGGTAGTAGGCCTCGTCTAAATCTGGAAGGGAACCAGGTCCTCATTGGGACATAACAAGATACAGGAAATAACATGCCAGATATGAAAATACTGAATAAATAAATATAGGGTGCTAACCATCTAAGTGAAATACAAGTAAACACCTTGTATTACGCATGGGAATGTGTAGGTTAGACATATGCTGACTTAATTCACCAATCGTGGTGACTGGCTAGTATATGTGTCATATGCCCCCAGACGCATGGGCACTCTGCAATCGTCCATCTCTGAGGAGTATGGAACGAAGGTAAAACATACAAGAAGGGGGTGTCCCATACGTCTACTAGTTATCTTTCCTGCCCAATGTAACTAAATGCCAAGTCGTAATTATTTCTGAGTTTTCCTGATTGTGCTAAGCCGTGATGCGTGTCACACGTACTGGTAGCTAATCAAATACGCAGCTCGCATCCCAATATGTATGGAAACCATATTGCGTGTTCCCGTGGTAGGGTCTAGGAGGATATTAAGATACCCTCACAGATGTTGGTAGGTCTGAAAAGACTAAGTTAATTATGCTACAAGTCAACGTATCTGTTGACTGTACCTGAGGAAATCTCAGGTATTCACAGTTATATGAAAATCAGGAAAAACATAGCATATAACAGCATTTGTATTTAGACAGTAGCTTTGGCAAGGTATACTTGCCTACTTCCTGATTGTATTGGACACCTGATCCCACTGTCAAGACTGAGGGTCCTTGTGATAGGGGGTCACTGACTATGCTGGAGATGTTTTCTGTATAAGATGTTTACAGGATACGTAAATACCAATTTAATAAAAGGGTACATAATCTAATAGCATATATAATAAAAAAAAAATATAATATATATAGTCATATATATAATATAGGGTACTTAATATATATAGTATATATATACTTATTGATATAGTATACATAGTATGTATATATATATAGCATATATAATAGGTATACATATATGTATATATATGTTTACATATATATAAAGGAAAGGAAAATGCAGGAAAAAGATACATATATACATACATATTTATGATATAATAATAGTATATATATACATATATAAGTAGTATATTCATATATAGATATAAATATAAATATAAATATAAATAAATAAATAAATAAATAAATAAATAAATATATATATATATATATATATATATATATATATATATATATATATATATATATATATATATATATATATATATGTAAGAGAAAGAGAAAAAATGCCGAAATTTTAAATAGGTAGATAGATATATATATAGATATATATATATTTACATACATATATATAAAAGAAAATAAAAAGTGCAGAAAATGAAATATATATAGATATATTTTAGATATATATATATATATATTTACATATTTACATATAATAAAAGAAAAGCATACATATATATATATTATACATATATATATAGATATAAAAAGGAAAGAAAAATGTTGAATTTGAAATATATATATATATACATATATATTAATATATAGTATACAGTATATATAATTACATATAATAAATAAAAAAAATGAAAATCATATATATATATATATTTATAATATACATATTCATATAATAAATACTATACATAATATATATATATATATATATATATATATATATATATATATATATATATATATATATATATATATATATATATATATATATATATATATATATATATATATATATATATATATATAAAGAAAAGAAAATACATATATATAAAAGAAAAAAAAAATATTTATATATACATAATATATATATATTCTGTAATAATAATAATAATAATAATAATAATAATAATTATTATTATTATATATATCATATATATATAATTATATAGTAATGCATATATATATAAATATATATACATATATATTTACAATACATATATATATATAATATATATAGTAATAAATAAATAAAATATAAAAAAAAAAATAGAAAATGAAAGATGTAAATATATATAATAATTATATATTTATACTGTATAATATACACAGTATATTAATATATATTATATATATAATAGTATTTAGATAATATATATATATAAATACATATATATATATATATATATATATATATATATATATATATACATATATACATATATACATATATGTATATATAAATATATATATAAAAAAAAGAAAAAATACAGAAAATATAAATACATATATATACTGTATATACAGTATTATAGTATTTAATAACATATATTTAATTGTATATAATAACATATATATATTAATATATATATTAATATATATAAATATATACATATATATTTATATATATATATATATACACATACACACACGTATACATAAAATAATACCCATACGTACATCAGGGGGGGTACTGTTCCGGCCAGAAAGGTGGGACCCTTGGCTCGTCCCCGGTGGGAGGACGGCGGCGGGGCTGACGGCGGCCGGCCGGAGGGACGATGACAGTGGCAGAGGTGGTTTAACAGCAGCAACATCAGTGGGGTTTGCGGGGGCTGCCGTGGCCGTGGCGGTGGCGGAGGGGGTGGTGCAGGCGGATGGGTCGTCGGAGGGAAGGGTGGCGAGGTGTCTGGTGGTGGTGGCGAGGGTCCACGGTGGCTGTGGAGGCGGCTAGAGGCGGTCGGAGGTAAGGGGGTTCTATGGTCGGGGGTCGGGGGGGGGGGGGTTGCTGTGACGGAGCTAGCGGCGGTGGGGGTGGTCGTGGGGCGGTAGAAGTCGGTCGGGATGGTGGAGGAGGTGGTGGCGAGTCGGGTGGTGGTGGTGGTGGTGGGGGTGCTCGGTTGTCGGAGGCGGTGGTGGAAGTGGTTCGGGTGGTGGTGGCTGTGGGTGTTGGTGTTGGGGGAGTTGGCTTGTGGGGGCTGCCGGCGGCGGAGCGGCCGGTTAGGGCGGGGCTCTGGTGGTCGGGGAGGAGGGAAGGGAGGTGGCGAGGGGTTGGGCAGGGGTCCGGTGGGCGGAGGGTGGCCGGAGAGGTGTGGAGTGAGTTTGCATGGGGGGTGCTCGGGTATAAATAGGGTTTAGGGGATGGCATGGGTAGTAATTAGGGGGAAGTCTAGGGGTATTTAGGGTATTTTGGTTTTTTAGATATTTTTGCAGCCATTTGTGGGTCCCACATGACACGTGTGCGGTCCACATTCACCAGCCAATGAGGTGATGCCACCTCACACTGGAAATTTGTATAAAACCCCCTAAAATTTCCTAAATTGCAAATAGGTCCCAAAATTGGTATTTTGCGTAATTACGCAATTTGTCTGATAAATTTCCCTGTTCCCAGAAAATACTAAAATGCTCAGAATTGAGAGAGAAAAGCTGTGGGAGGGTCCTGAGGGGGTGGGGGTAAGTCTGGGCAGTGGCAGGGCCTGGTTTCTTGGTGATACGGGTCATCGTATTTATTATTTAATAAATACTGCGCACGGTGTTCTCTAATTATTTAGAGGCAGGTAGGGCCATAATTTAACTACGGTGCCAATTTACTAATTGTTTTATATTCAAATTAGAATATTATCGTATTTTTGTTTGGACAAATCTGGTGCCTGTTGGTCCTCAATCTTTAAGGGTACAGAGATGGGTAAAGAGCAAGAAATAAAATAGGAAATAAATACAGACTTTTGTAACGATATTTGTGCGTCTCAAACGAGGCTCAAAATAAAGCATATGTGAGTTGCACAAAATTCAAAAAAATAGTTTAACAAGTCTAGGGCAGGTATGTGAATTTTGTTTGGGAATTACAGCTAGTGTAATGCTCTAATTAATTATGTGAAGTACAGGTGTACAATCAATAGGATATGTAAACAAAATAAATTTTTAAAAAGTTACAGAAATTCTAATTAGTTAAAAAAATTAATCCTAAATTACTGAAATCTGGTCGAGGGAGTTTACAACTCGGTCCTGTCCGAGCCTCCTTTCTTCTGCTAGCCACCAGTGATGCACATTTTCAGTTAACTGCATTCTGACTGCAGTCATCCACTTCTCTCTCGGAAGTTCAGCAGCTTCCAACTGATGCTGAATGTTAGTGAGCCATTCATGAACTTCTGTTGGCCCTTCTTTACCAGAAAATATGCGAGGCTTGAGATGACGAAAATCGGTGATAGATCCCGTCGCTGTTCGCCTCGTTGGTGGATTTGCTTGCTCCAATACGGATGCCAGGCTGGTTCTCAGATACTCGGCCTCCTGCCTATGGGTCTCTTGCTGAATCTGTTGCTGGGCTTGCATCATGGCATACATCATCTGGAACATCTGTTGCCCGTCCATGGCTTGTCCGGGCAAAAAAACTGGCATCTGGGGAGTGAACTGTGGTGGAGGTGGGATGACATCTCTCCGAAACCTTGGATTAGGCTGACCGGTTTGATCGCTCTGCGATGCTTGTCCTCCATTCCCTGGGGTCATTCCGTCTATATAAGTAACCACAGCGTCGTGTGGTGTATCCAAAGGAATCTCGTCTCCGTTCCTGGGATCCATTACTCTGCAACCACAAGATAAACTGTAAGAACGCTCAGGGGAATCAAACAAGATGCAAATCAAGTAACAATTTTGAGTTCGATATAGAGTTCAACAATGGGTTAAATAATGGATGAGATCCTATAACTTATCCTATCCTTAGGGCAGGCTGGTTCAGTCCCTAAGTTGAAACCGAACAATTTAGTCGTAGACCTGCATGGGCCACCACAAAAACTATGTCACGCCCCAGTCCCAAAATATCGAGGGACTAGCCACGTGGCAATGGCCAGCAGCACACACCGATGGACAAACCCAATTTAATGGATCCATCAGGGCATACTTAAGCTGTAAAATCAAGTCTACGACAATATGGCACAACTAATCTCATCCACACAAGATATAAAATATGATCCACAGAATAAATAAGAAATGTAAATCATCAGCTAGTCTCACAAAGTGCTTCGGGGAACAATCCAAAAAATATATGATACAATGGTTCAACATACCAGAATATAAATGACTGAAATAAATAAATACTGAGCATGAAACATGGATGCTCAGGAAAAGTCTTCGGCTAACACCTCGTCCTCGGATGGCGGTACACCTCCTGGATCAGCTCCTGCTCCGGTCTCGTATACCTCAGGATAGATCTCGTCCTCAAATCCTGGGGACATAATCCGGATCTAGGTCCTCAGGGGACATAGCAAGGTACAAGAAAGCTCATGCCAAAATAAATGCAGTGCAGAAAATAAATGGAATAAATAGGGCAAGTAAGTAACCATCTAAGTGAAAATGCAAGTGAGAGCATCACGAGTACTCAGGCTGAGCCACTACAAGCTCTGTGTCGGGGAGCCGGTAGCGGTAATAACCGGTAGTGGGTCTAGCTCTGCTCCGAGAGTCTACGACCTCTCAATAATAGAAGATATATATATAAAACAGCCTGTAGCCTGTGTGTCTCTCCCTACCCAATGTAACCACGCATATCATGACCATAACGTCTCATGTCCATGTCAAGCGGGATCATAGCTAATGTAACAAGTCATAATGTATCTAAGAATATAGTATCTATGTCAAGTCCTGTATCCTATACAGAATCACCACGATTATCTCGGGAAGATCCTGTCTCATGAGTAGTGTCAAGTATCCTGGGTCAAAGTGTACTTGGTAAGACAAGTACGAGAATATAAAGTGTCACGAATGTCCATCTCTAGATGACCGTACCCAACACCGCGTACAGTGTTGGCACCCGACTAATAATCGGACGCTAAGTATGTCACACGGACCTAGGTTAAGCATGCACAGCAATATAATAAAGCAAGGAAAATATATAACAATACTGCAGAGTTTGGCAAGGTACACTTGCCTGATGTCCGAATACCAACAGTCGTCCCGGTATCAGTGGATCCTGTGGGTACTCCTCCAAAAGCTGTAATAAACATCACCAACCATCTCAGAAGATATCAAACTGCTAGAAATGCCTGTCCTTACGTTCAATTTGGACACAGGGGCAAAAAGGATATTTCCGGACCAAAGCGGGGTCCATATGTGGGCCACTTTGCACCGAAAAGTGTATCAGGGTCAAAGGTCTCCAAATTCCTCAAATTCAGTGTCTACAAGTCAGGAACGATGATACGAATCCGACGAAACTTCTGGAATTGGATTCCGATGAGCCGATCATAAAATCGCCCGTCAAGTGAAGCCTATGGGGCCCACGATACGCGATTTTGTCAACGTTCTCAGAATCGGACAAAACTTGGGTCGCAGGACCAGCGTATCGCTACGAGTCCGATGGCACAAGTTTCGTCTTGATCCGACGTGTGTACACAAAGTTACAGCATATTCCAGAAAGAACGGATACGGGGTATCGTCGGCGGATACGCGTTGATTCAGGTGTGCACGCACATCCGAATCGACTTCTGCAAAATCCCACACAACCGTATCAACGTCGTGCACGGTTCGGTAAAGACCGCGTACGACCAAGTCGTCCCGTTTGGCGGGGCATATTCAGTTCCGGGGTGAAACGGGGCGTTATTCTTCCCGTTTTTGGATCGCGGTGTGCGATCACCATAGGACGCGATGCACCGAGCGGGTTGTACGGACACCGAGAGGGCTATACAGTCTACGCGTAGCAACTGACAAAATCGCAAACGGAGTTACGAGGCGAGAGAAAACGATACCTGAACAGGGCTCCGTGAACGCTGGATTCCACGTGTCCGAGAGTCAACTTTATGTCCTGGTCGAGGATTCCCGTGTCTGTTGAGAGTCTGAGCTAGGGTTCTGACTCGGGTCAGCGGGGTGGCGCTCGTGAGGCGTCGGGTCATCGACGACAGGTGGATCTGGGCCGGGTCGACAGCAGCGGATCTGGTCGGGGTCGACAGTAGCGGATCGGTTCTGCGGCACCGGAGCTGAGTAGAGGGGACGTCGGGTTGAGCAGAGGGGACGGCGCCGGGGTTGTTGTGCTGAGGCGTCGGGTCAGCGGCGAGGTCGACGGGCTGGCGCTGCGAGTCGGTGGAGGTATCGAGGGATCGTCGTACGGGGCTGAGACGGGCGGCGAGGGTCTGTGAGGGAGGCGTCTAGCACAGCGGAGTCGGGTCAGCGGGGTGGCGCTCGTGATTGGAGGGCGGCGCCGGAGTTAGGCTGATGGAGGCGGCGCTCGAGATGGGAGAGGAAGGGTGCTGCGGCGGGCTGGGCACGCATGCCAAGGGGTTTTATACCGGCGGCTACAGTAAATCCGGTAGCTAGGGTTTCCACACGGGTTTCGGGTCGAGTTTGGCTCAGATCCGACCCGACCCAATAGGATGGGTTCGGTTCAGGCAGGGTGGGTTTGCTCTGGTTTGGTTTGGTTTATCAATCCCAAAGTTTATAGGTCCTAAAACTCGTTTTCGGAGTCCAATAAATTCACCGAAAAATACCCTGCGTCCGGTTTTCCATTTTACACCATAAAATCTTATTTCCATAATATTTTAACACCAATAAACTGCATAAAAAAATCCTTAACTCCCAATTACCTTGATTCGTCTTCCAGAATTACCGAAAAATATATTAAAAATTATTCTGAAAAAAATAGGGTGTTTACATGGTTGGAATGTCGCATAGACGTTGGATCGCATGGATGTCGGGCTTCCTGGGTGTTAGGCCTCCTGGGCGGGCACTTCCAGTCTGTCAAATCATCATTAACTGACAGATTTGTCTTGATCTTTTAGAGGATCTCCTTTGGAATTCTGTGCTATCTCCTGACGTGGGGCCCGAGAGGACGCCATTTCCAGGGAGATTAAAGTAGACCCCGCAAATCGTGACATCAGGTTCATCCTCATAACTGCTTGGTTCATTGCCTCAATCTCTTCATGCGGCTTTGAAGCCTGTAAAATAGGCGGTGGGGGGGGGAGAGAACTTTATCTCTTTGATTTCTTTCCTTCTTTTGTGAGGGATGCTAAAGACTGAGGCTTTTTTCGTCGAGGGGTTGATCAAGGGCAATTTTGATCCATGGACCCCCGATCCGTGTCTTTTTCTTTGAGGTAGGCCAGTACTGTACTTTTCATGCTGGGCTGTGGAGGAATAGGCCCCAGTACACCATCCGACTACAGGGATACGCACAGGCCCTTTGCGAGATTCTGCCGCCTAGATGGAGACTTGTCTTGGATATACGCAGACCTCTTTCACAGAGTTCTGTCATGTGGATGATCACTCATATGTAACATGCGCACCTAGGTATAAGTAATAGGTTTAGAACAAGCCCTGCCAGAGGTAATATAAATATGACAGTTTTTGTGGACTTAACACCGCTGGTATACCTTTGTGAGTACAGGTGATAAGTAGGGATGACAATCGATATTAGAGATAATATGGACGTGATGATCGATAGCCAAGACCCAAAAAATTTGCTCAGGGATAATATGGACATGTCAAACTCAGTCGGGGAGAAATGTTAGGACGATAGTTTAGAGGTAATATGGACGTGAACCGATATCCGAGAAACTCGCTAAGGAGTGACTTGTTGAGTGTGGTCTATCCAAACATGAAGATAGACCTGAGGATTGCTCCGCTAGGAAGATTGGTGGGACGATAGCTCGGAGAAAATATGAACATGGCTAGTGTCTAACGAGATTAGTTTTTGAGTGGTCACTGCGGGAGTGTGCAAGTGGACCTGAGGACTGCTCTGCTGGAGAAATTGGTGGGACGATAGCTCAGAGACAATATGAACATGGCTAGCATCTAACAAGATTTATTTTTGAGTGGTCACTGTGGGAGTGTAAAAGTGGACCTGAGAACTGCTCTGCTGGGGAGACTTTGAGGATCCATCATCCGTTGCGTATCCAGGGCTCCTGGATACAGATGATGGCTTTTAAAAGAATTTGTAAAGAAGGGAAAAATATTGCACATAGGCACTTGCTGGGGATGAAGAACCAAGAGTGTAGAGATATATATCTAGGTTGTTCCGCTGGTAATGAGGGGAGTACAAGTCAATTTTAGACATAGTATTTTTTCAGGAACTTGCCATTGATAGGCATCATGAGCAAGTCATCGTTGGGTTTCGCGAGCCGGTAGGCACCGTTGGAGAATATCGATTCTACGACGAACGGGCCTTCCCATTTGGTCTGGAATTTGCTTGTCGTTTTGTGGGTCATAACCATTAGTCTTCTTACTGTTAAGACAAGATCGCCCACTTGGAACGTTATCTCTTTGACCCGCTTGTTGAAGGCTCCAGATGGGCAAGCCTAGTATAATTCAATACGCTGCTGATCTAAGAGTCATTTTTTGTTGAGTGCTTCCAGCTCTTGTAGTCGTCGGTGATGTCTGTCGTCCACGGTTAGCTGATTGGAGAGAGCCACTCCGAGTGAAGGAATTTGGATTTTGAGGGGGGGACCGCTTTACTTTCGTACACTAAAGAGAATGGTGTACTTCATGTAGCTGTCTGGACCGTTGTACGGTAGGCCCAGAGACATTTACCCAGATTTTTATTCCAGTTGCGCTTGTTGGATGACACAAATTTCTTGAGAAGCTTGATGATGGTTTTGGTGAATGCCTCTGTCAACCCATTTGTCGCTGGATTGTAAGCAGTCGAAGCCACATGCTGAATCTGGTTTCTGTCGTAGAACCGATAAAATGCATGACTTGTGAACTGTTGACCATTATCGTGAATGATCTTTCGTGAAAAACCGAAGCGGTATATGACGTGATGCTTGAAAAAGCTAATCACGTTCGATGTCTTGACTTCCGCGAGTGGTACTGCTTTCGCCTACTTAGAGAAGTAGTCAGTGATGGCCAGGATGAACTGGTGCCCCTTAGACGAATGTGGACTTATTGGTACAATGATATCCATTCTTCATGCCTCAAACGGCAAGGATGCTACCGTTGGATGCAGAAATTTTGAGGGCTTGTGGATGAAGTCTGCGTGAATTTGGCACGTCTGACATTTTCTCGCATAATCAATGGCCTCGGCTACCATCGTTGGCCAATAATAACCCATTCTCTGAAGATGGTCCTGTAGCTTTGGGCCGGGTTGGTGGGCACCACAGATACCATCATGGGCTTCCCGAAGCGTCTGTTTGGCTTCTGCATTCGATAGGCATCGTAGCAGGAGGGCGTCCTATGAGCGGCGATACAACATTTTAGTAGCCATATCGTAGTAGAACCGGAGGGAACGTCTCCTGATGGACATGGCTTCCTTTGGGTTATCGGAGAGAATTTTATAGATCGCGTAGTCAATAAATGGAAACCTCCATTTGGGGCTTCCTTTGGGTTCTCGGAGAGAATTTTATAGACCGTGTAGTCAATAAATGGAAGCCTCCAGTCTTGGACATCAGGTGGACTTCCGTCGCGTAGCTCAGACATAGGCAGAGGTTATTTTTGGGGCAGACCAGCTCTTGACCGATCACCGTGATTAGCTGATGGGTGTTGTCTGGAACTGCCAAGGAGGCAGCGAGGCAGGCCAGGGTGTCAGCCTTGACGTTCTGCATCTGAGATACATGCTCAATGAAGAATCTCTCGAAGGTTGAGATGATGCCAAGCGCAACTTGGTGGTACAAAAATAAGTCCTTATTTCGGACTTCATATTCACCTCGAACTTGGTTAACTATCAGCTTGGAGTCACTGTATGCCTCTAAATAGTCTACTCCCACTTGTTTAGCAAGTTGGAGTCCAATAATGAGAGCGTTGTATTTTGCCACGTTGTTGGAGCATAGCTCCATGAGGGAATGAGCTTGATTAATGACCAGATTGTAGGGAGAGATTAATATTATCCCAACTCCGGCGACGATATTGCCTTTGGGCCCTGCTCTCAAAGCGCTATCAAAGAACATATATCAGACAGCTTCGCACGAAGTCACGTTTGAGTTTGCCACTTCGTCTGGAATCTCTTCGTAGAGTTTTGAGGTTTCTGGCACCGGATGTGCTGCCAGAAAGTCAGCCAGTGCTTGGCCCTTAACGGCTTTCTGAGGGACAAAAACCATGTCGTATGGAGACAGTAGTATCGCCCAGGTAGCTAGGCGTGAACTGAGCGCCCCTAATTTGGTCATGAGAACTCTGAGCGGATTAACACGTGAGATCACATGAATGATCTGTCCAGTCACGTAATGCCGAGTCTTATGGATAGCAAATACTAGAGAAAGACATTCCTTTTCGACGGGGGTGTACCTATGCTCTGCGTCGACCATCATCCGGCTAGGTAGTAGATGGCATGCTCATGGCATGCGTCATTATTCTGGGCTAATAGAGCACCGATGGAGTGATCTATTGTACGTACATTGAGTAGGAAGGGCTTTCGCACGATCGGGGCTACCAGCACTGGAGGATTTGATAGGTATCCCTTGATGTCATCGAACGCTCGTTGACATTATTTATTCCAGACAAAGGAGACACCTTTCTTCATGAGTTGGGTGAATGGCCGACAACGCTCCGAGAGGTTTGATATAAATCTTCTTATGTATTCCAGCCTCCCTTGAAGGCCGTAGAGCTCCTGGAGGTTCCTTGGCGGGGTTCATCTCGAGAATTTCTTTAGTTTTATCGAGGTCTATGTGAATGTCCGAGAAGTGATGATAAAGCCCAAGAATTTGCCGCTGGAGACTCCTAGGAAGAATTTGGTAGGGTTCATCTTGAGCTGGTGTGTACACATGAGGTCGAACACAATCTTCAAGTCCCTGAGGTGATCACCTTTGGAGTGACTTTTGACGACAATTTCATCGACGTAACACTCCACCGTCTTGCACAGATGTTTATGAAAAAATGGTGCTCATAGCTCATTGTATGTAGCACCTGTATTTTATAGACCGAATGACATGATTGTGTAGCAGTATACTCCTATCTGTGTTTGGAATGATGTATGCTTCTCGTCTTTAGGAGATATCTTGATTTGATTGTAGCCAGAGAATCCGTCCATAAAGGATATGCGCTCAAAGCCACAAGTGTTGTCGATCATTATATCGGTGATCGAATGAGAAAACTCGTCTTTAGGGCACGCCTAATTTAGATCACGGAAGTCGATACAGTTTCGAATCTTCCTATTCTTTTTGACGACGGGCACGATATTGGCCACCTAATCCAGATGTTGTTCATCTTGAATGAAGCCACTTGCTATCAGTTTGTTGACTTTAGCTTCGATGACGTTCATAATATCCGGTCGGAACCGTCGTTGCTGCTGTTTGACGGGCTTAGCGTTTGGAGATATATTGAGCTTATGGACCGTGATTTGGGGGTCCAATCATGGCATATCTTCGTAACTTTGGGCAAAGATATCAATGTATTTTTTGACAAGCTATAGCAGGGATTCTCGGTCTTCGTCGGACAGACTTTTGCTGACGAAGATAGGATTATGGGAGGTCTCGTCGCCTAGATCGACTTGTACAACTTCATCCTTGGTTGGAGGGTTTCGCTGCTCAAATAACATCTCCCATTGGAAATCTTGGCATTGGTGTCACGCCCCAGTCCCAAAATGACGAGGGACTGAGCACGTGAGCAATGGCCAGCAGCACGCACCGATGGACAACCCAATTTAATGGATCCATCAGGGCATGCTTAAGCTGTAGTCTAGCAGTAATATGTTACAAGTCTCAGGTATTTCTAATCTCATCCACAGAACAATACAGATTGAAGCCAGAAATATTGCAATGGAAATAAATAAGCAATATTAAATAAGGTTATCTCGGGAAACAAATCCGAGAATTATTCTGTTACATTTAAGAAGAAAGACAGGAAATAAAATACTAAAATGGAAATACTGTGTATATGAAGCCGGTGCTCAGGAGAAGTCTTCTGCAACTATCTCGTCCTCGGTTCCGGGTTCTGCTCCAAGGAGTGCTCCTGCACCGTACACCTCGGGGTAGTTCTCCTCGGCTATACCTGGGGACATAGTCCATTCCAGGTCCTCATGGGACATAACAAGGTACAAAAATACAAGCCGAAATAAATGCAGTGCAGCAATAAAATAAACAGCATGGTAAATATGTAAACCAGCTAGTGATATGCAAGTGAGAGTTTTAGTCATACTCAGGCTGAGACTACTACAGGATCAGTGTCGAAGAAACCATAGTAGTATTTTCACGAAGGGCCCGTAAGGCACCAAAGCTCTGTATCAGAGTCTAAGGCACCGCCAGATAACAGTATTTATATTATATTATATTCAGCCATGATATGATAATACTCTCCCCACCCCATGTAACCTCACGTCACAGTTCCAGAAAATATCAGGTACAAGTCACGCAAGTTTGAACTAATGCAATGAGTCAGGCTAGAATCTAAGCATGTAAACTGGAAATGACATGAAAATGTAGCCTATACGGAATCACCAGGTATATCTCAGGCAATTCCGTCACATGAAGTGTGTCAGGTGTCCTGGGTTGAGCAGTTAAACAAGTTACATATAAATCTACAAGAAATCAAGTAAAATACTATAACCAGAAATATCTAAGAATTGGCAAGCTTTACTTGCCCACTGTTGTATAACTAAGTCCAGGAAATAGGTAGCAAAGCTGCAAGTTCTGGCAAGGCACACTTGCCTGTGGTTCCGGCTCTGTTTGCAGTTCTGACTTCGGCGGGAATTGCAGGCGGTACTCCGTTTGCTGAAACAAACATCACCATCAGATCCAGAAAATATCAATCAGCTAGAAACGCCTGTCCTTGGGTCCAATTTGGAGACAAGGGCAGAAACGGCAGTTTCGGGTCAAAACGGGGTCCACATGCGGGCCCGCTTTGCACCGAAAAATGCGTCCGGGTCAAGGTCTCTAAATTCACCAAACTTAGTGTCAACAGGTCAGGAACGATGATACGAACCCAACAAAACTTTCAGAATTGGATTCCGATGAGCCGATCACAAAATCGCCCGTCGAGCGGGGCCGGTGGGGCCCACGATACGCGGTTTCGTCAACATTCTCAGAATCGAACCAAACTTGACCCACAGGACCAGCGTATTGCTACGAGTCCGATGGCGCAAGTTTTGTCTCGATCTGACGTGTGTACACAAAGTTAGGGCACGTTCCAGAAAGTACGGATACGGGGCGATGTCCGCGGATACGCGTTGATCCCGGTGTGCACGCACACCCGAATCAGCTTCTGCAAAATCCCACACTTCCGTATCGATGACGCGCACGTATCTGTAAAGATCGCGCGCGACCAAGTCGTCCCGTTTGGCGGGGCGTACTCAGTTCCGGGATAAAACAGGGTCTAGTTTTTCCTATTCTTGGATCGCGGTGTGCGATCACCACAGGACGCGATGCCCCGAGCGGTTTGTTCGGGCACCGAGAGGATCACACAGGCTTCGCAACGCAATTCACGAAACCGAAAACAGAGCTACGAACAAAAAGTTACAAGTACCTGAAGGGGACCCGAAAACCGGGGTCTGGATCGTGTCCGACACGTGTCCGACTCGTGTCGGACACAGGGGAAGAATCTAGGGTTAGGGTTCAGGGTACTGGCCGAAGCTCCGGCGGCTCGGGGCTGCTCTGCGGCGGGGGAGGCCGGCCGGGGCTAGGGCGGGGCAGCGCGGCGCGGCGAGGAGGCCGGACGGCGGGACGCTGGACTCGGCTGCTGCTGCTGCCGCTGGCCGGAGAAGAGGAGGGGAGGAAGGAGAAGGAAGGTGGTCGGCGGAGTCTGGTGGCGCGGTGGCGGTGAGGAGCTCACGGAGGCGGCGCTGCGGCGGGGAGCGGAGGGGCAGCTAGGGTTCAGGGAGGGAGGCGGCCGGAGGGGGGTTTTCTTGGCCGGAGGGGGCTGATGGGGGGGGGGGGGGTTAAATAGGGTTGCGGCAGGGTCGGGCTCCGGGCGAGGCTGTAATCCCCTGAATTTTCAAAATTATTAAAACTTGGATTTTTTACAATTTTCTGAAATTTTCTGGGAATTTTCTGAAATTAAAATCAGGGTTTTCAAATATTAAATAATTTTTAATTGTTAATAAATAATATTAAAATATCATGAAAATAATATTTTTGGGTGTAAAATAAAAAACTGGACTTAGGATAATTTTTCTGGATTTTTTTGGGCCTCAGACCTATTTTTAAATGCCTAAAAACTATTTATTTATTTATTGAATTATTATTATTATTATTATTATTATTATTATTATTATTATTATTTAATATATCCGGCCCAGCCCGGCCCGCGGCCCAAACCCATTAGGCCCATTCCCCTATCGGGTCGGGTCGGGTCCACCCGAACCCGACCCGCAGCCGCTAACCCTAAACCCCAGCCCCTGACCCGTTCCCCCCCCCCCCCCGCGCCTGGCGCCGCCGCCCGCGGACGTCGCCGCTCCGCCCGGCTCGCCCCACGCTCCGCTCCGCCCGGACCACCACCCACGCCCCGCGCTGGCCGCCGCCCCCTCGGCCTCTCTCCTCCGCTCTCCGCCTACATAATCCCCTTCCCTTATTCTCTCCGGCCCCGACCCCGACCCACCTCGACGCCGCCAGCCTCCGGCAACACCCCGACCACCCGCCGTCCTCCTCTCCTCCAGTTCCGCCCCACCTCGATCACCGACAGCAGCGACCGCAGCCGTCCCCGACGTCCAGCAGCAGCTCGAACCACGGCAGCCCGAGCCGCCTCCGGCTCCAGAGCCCCGGCCAGCCTCCGCCCGACCGCCCTCGACTCCGCTCACCTTCGCCTCGCCCCTGCGAACACACCCCGGCCGCCTCCGGCACGTCTTCGGCCGGCCCCCGCCGTCCAGACCTAACCCTAGCCCTAATCCTTCCCTGTGTCGGCGTGTCGGACACGACACGGAGACAGTAAATTTCGGGTTTTTGGACCCTGTTCAGGTGCGTGTAGTTTCTTGCCCGTAGCTCGGATTTCAATTCCGTAAATTACGTTGCGAAGCATGTATGACCCTCTCGGTGCCCGGACAAACCGCTCGGGGCATCGCGTCCTGTGGTGATCGCACACCGCGATCCAAAAACAGGAAAAACCAGACCCTATTTCACCCCGGAACTGAGTACGCCCCGCCAAACGGGACGACTTGGTCGCGTGCGGTCTTCACAGATACGTGCGCATCGTCGATACGGACGTGTGAGATTTCGCGGAAGCTGATTCGGGTGCGCGTGCACACCGGAATCAATGCGTATCCGCGGACATCGTCCCGTATCTACCTTTTCTGCAATTTGCCCTAACTTCTTGTACACTCGTCGGATCGAGACGAAACTTGCGCCATCGGACTCGTAATGATACGCTGGTCCTGTGGGTCAAGTTTGGTTCGATTCTGAGAACGTTGACAAAATCGCGTGTCGTGGGCCCCACAGGCCCCGCTCGACGGACGATTTTGTGATCGGCTCATCAAAATCCAATTCTGGAAGTTCCGTTGGGTTCATATCAGCGTTCCTGACCTGTTGACACTAAGTTTGGTGAATTTGGAGACCGTTGACCCGGACACGTTTTTTCGGTGCAAAGCGGGCCCACCGGTGGACCCCGTTTTGACCCAAAACTGCCGTTTTTGCCCTTGTCTCCAATTTGGACCCAAGGACAGGCGTTTTTAGCTATTTGACATCTTCTGAGCGTGATGATAATGTCTATTTCAGCTTTTGGACTCATCTCTGGAAATTTCCCCTAGTACAATTAATCGGATCCAAACAACAGGCAAGTACCTGCACTTCAAGTTTAATCTTTATATTGTGATAGTTAATTCCCTGCTCTACTAGTACCCTTGATGATTACACGTAGTGTTAGAATACTAGATTTCATGTCTTGGATACTATATTTCATGTCTTGCTTTTCATGTCGGGTGGGAGAATACTAGAAGGCATGTAGTTTACCCTTCCCCTACCGTGTTTAATAGCTGTTGGTGCGCGACTGTACCCTCAGTCGGATCTCGATTATTCATGTTTAATAGCCGTCTATGACGGCCGGATTAGCCTTATAAACCCCTACATGCCAACTATGTATTCTAAAACAAACACAAGTTCACACAGATAGCTTCTGGTCTTGTTATAGTTCTTGCTGACTGTAGTAGTTTTATTTCCTGTCTCATTTATTCTTGCTTTCTTATATTCCTGTTTATAGCATTAACTCTGAGATACTGTTGTTTCTTTTATACATATTCTCAATATGATACTCAATCTAATTGTCATAAATATTTAGTTTAATCTTGTTGTGCATTGTGTACTTTGCTCCTTTCCTGACTGGATCCGTTGTTTTAGGCGATGATGAGGACCTTGCCCCTACCTATTATGGCCACTATGAGTTAGCAGGTGACCCATATGAGGAGCCAGTTCCCACCCAGGAGGATACTTCTGCAGAGTAGTTAGCAGTAGCTACTTATTTATTTCCTTTCAGCATATACTCGAGTTTGTCCCCGATTTATCTTCTGGCTTTGTATTAACTATGGATCTGTTGTCACAATTTGTTTTATAAAATTTAGCATTCCTATTTCCTGTTATTTTCCTTGTCTATTTATTGTGGATGAGATAGATTTAAAATTATCTGTGATTATGACCTAGACAGCATACTACCGCCGACACTGCGGCGTAGGCTGGACGTGCCCACGCACTCGTGTCCGAATATCCGGGTGCGGGTCGTGACTCATTTTTATGGTGGCCCATGCAGGTCAACGACTAAATTGTTCGGTTTCAACTCAGGGACCGAACAGGCCTGCAATAAAGCTAGGATAAATTTATAGGATCTCATCCACTTGCTTGAATCGTTTTTGATATCTGTATCGTATTCGAACTAATTTTAACTTGCATCTTGCCTTGATTCCTGTGCGCCTCTTATTGGTTATTTTGGATACAGGGAAATGGACCCACAAGCCAGCAACGAGGCTCATGCAGAAATACCACAAACCGTTGTGGTTACCCAAGAAGACGATGTGATACCAGTCGGTGAAGGCCAATCATCACAAGGCAGTCAAGCAAGTCAGCCTGCCTCAATAATCCATCAAGATGGCGTTCCACCCTCGACGCAGCCTATTCCACCGATGCCTTCCTTCCCACCGAGACCGCCTATGGACGAACAACAGATGTTCCGCATGTTCTACATAATGATGCAAGCCTATCAGAAGGTTCAACAAGAAACTCAGCAAAACCAAGCGGAGAACTTCATCGACAGAATTAGCTCGGAGTCACGGAAGCTAAGCAGTTCAAATGCAATTACCTTCGACGAGGACGTTCTTACTGCAGCGTGACCTGTGGAGTGCACCACAAGGATCGAGTCCAGCCGGAAGCGACCGTATGCGTCAGCACCAGACCAAGCACAACAGGAAAAAGCTGCAAAGCGACCACAGATGAATCCAACTCAAGGACAGAACCAACAAGCTCCCACTTGTGGCTATTGTCGAAAACAAGGTCACATTTGGCAGGATTGTAGAAAGAGGCTAGGTTCCTGTCTATATTGTGGATCAGCAGCACATCAAATGAAGGACTGTCCTGCTGCTCAAAGACGCACAACTGCACAAAAGTTCCAGTTCAGGCCAGGCCCCAGCAGCGCAGCAGAGGGCACCACCTCCATAACACGGACAAGCTTACGCGATGACCATGGAGAACGTGCAGACTCTTAGAGTAACTAATGCGCGTAAGTGATTCGTAGATACCGTTTTCTAGTATTGTTTTAGCTTGTGCCTACTGGTTCGTGACCTCAGCCCCAACCTAGTAACTTTAAACTTGCTAATAACCTGGTATGCTTTTATATTTAATAATTATAGAGATTGTAGAGTCTTCTATTATTTTGCTTATTGTGTGAACTTTAATGATTTGTACCTCTTTTTATCATCATCTAGCGCACTTAATTTTGCCGTACTTGATTTATGCTGCTAGTCTATAGCCTAGTTTTGCAAGCTTACTCTTTATCGAGCTTGTTCATGACAAGTGTATTATTGGGGAGGCCCACAATGATACATTTCAGAATCAGTGTATTACGGTCTGATCAACCATAGTGCGCTTGATTCGCCCTTCGAATTAATACTTTACGTGGATTGAGATATAGTTGACTAGTAAACTTGCCCTAGACATTTCTGAACATATCGTATCAATTACATAACTGTATTAATACGAGCATGTGAATAGGAATTACCGAGATAGGATTCAATCCACAATCGCTTGACAATTTCTACCTGAATACTTTAAAACGCCTTGACCCCGATATTTCTTTTCTATTACCCCACCCTTGAACTCTTTATTATTGATCTTCGTCTTTCCTTATTTCGGAAAGACGAAATTTCGTGCCTGGTATAAGTTACTACATAGATAGTACTAGATATGCCACATAGGCCGATCACATACTTGAGGATTAAACTTTCGTAATTGAGGACATATTATATGTGATATGATCGGCGTTGAAGTTCGAGGATTGAATGACATAGGTAAACATATTAAGGAATATTTTCTTAAGGTATATAGTCTTTTGTGATGAATGGGTAAACTCTAAGTTGGGTAGCAATGTATTCGTCAACTCGAGAGGAATGTCTTTTGGATCGTGACCGAGTAAGGTTAGATTGGAAGAAGCAAGCCATTATAATTTTGAAAATTTAGAGGAGTGACTAAAATGATTAATGAATTGATATCGAGGACCCAATAAGTTGTATCTTGGATACATGATTTAAATTTTGAATAATGAAAGTAAAATCATCAATTTGAATTTAGAGGATAGAATTATAGAATTTCAGACTTGAACATCGGTGAACTACATTTAAATTATTTTTCAATTTGATGATTTGATTTAAGAATTAAAATTTGAGGGTTGGACTACCTAGTTAGAATATTGAGAATGTAAATGAAATTTAAAGAGTTGAAGCATACAATTGTGAATAGGAATACTGTTGGACTCGAATCACTTCTAGAGGAATTTATGATAATTAGAGGCAAAGTCATGTGCAAATCTTGAAAATGCTATATGGACTTAGTCTAAAATCTGCCTGTGGGTAATTTGAGGAAGTAAGAAGTAATAACCATAGGTTGAATTCTTGATTGGAACAAGTAGTCGTCTTAAACTTTGAAGTGATTGCAGTGGATATGATTAGATTTTTTTATTATCGCAAAGAGATGGCGATCGACTTGCCCTATGTACATGAAGGATTAACAGATTATGGCTTAATTTTAAATTTCGAGGACGAAATTTTTATAAGTTGGGTAGATTGTAACCCCCTGAATTTTTAAAATTATTAAAACTTGGATTTTTCACAATTTTCTAAAATTTTCTGAGAATTTTTTGAAATTAAAATCAGGGTTTTTAAATATTAAATAATTTTAATTGTTAATAAATAATATTAAAATATCATGGAAATAATATTTTTGGATGTAAAATGAAAAACTGGACTTAGGATAATTTTTCTGGATTTTTTTGGGCCTCAGACCTATTTTTAAATGCCTAAAAACTATTTATTTATTTATTGAATTATTATTATTATTATTATTATTATTATTAATATTATTATTATTATTATTATTTAATATATCCGGCCCAGCCCGGTCCGCGGCCCAAACCCATTAGGCCCAGCCCCCTATCGGGTCGGGTCGGGTCCACCCGAACCCGACCCGCACCCGCTAACCCTAAACCCCAGCCCCTGACCCGTTCCCCCCCCCCCCCGCCGCGCCCGGCGCCGCCGCCCGCGGACGTCGCCGCTCCGCCCGGCTCGCCCCACGCTCCGCTCCGCTCCGCCCGGACCACCACCCACGCCCCGCGCTGGCCGCCGCCCCCTCGGCCTCTCTCCTCCGCTCTCCGCCTACATAATCCCCTTCCCTTCTTCTCTCCGGCCCCGACCCCGACCCACCTCGACGCCGCCAGCCTCCGGCAACACACCGACCACCCGCCGTCCTCCTCTCCTCCAGCTCCGCCCCTCCTCGATCACCGACAGCAGCGGCCGCAGCCGTCCCCGGCGTCCAGCAGCAGCTCGAACCACGGCAGCCCGAGCCGCCTCCGGCTCCAGAGCCCCGGCCAGCCTCCGCCCGACCGCCCTCGACTCCGCTCACCTCCGCCTCGCCCCGGCGAACACACCCCGGCCGCCTCCGGCACGTCTTCGGCCGGCCCCCGCCGTCCAGACCTAACCCTAGCCCTAATCCTTCCCTGTGTCGGCGTGTCGGACACGACACGGAGACAGTAAATTTTGGAGAATTTTGGACCATGTTCAGGTGCGTGTAGTTTCTTGCCCGTAGCTCGGATTTTAATTCCGTAAATTACGTTGCGAAGCCTGTATGACCCTCTCGGTGCCCGGACAAACCGCTCGGGGCATCGCGTCCTGTGGTAATCGTACACCGCGATCCAAAAACAGGAAAAACCAGACCCTATTTCACCCCGGAACTGAGTACGCCCCACCAAACGGGACGACTTGGTCGCGTGCGGTCTTCACAGATACGTGCGCATCGTCGATACGGACGTGTGAGATTTCGCGGAAGCTGATTCGGGTGCGCGTGCACACCTGAATCAACGCGTATCCGCGGACATCGTCCCGTATCTGCCTTTTCTGCAATTTGCCCTAACTTCTTGTACACTCGTCGGATCGAGACGAAACTTGCGCCATCGGACTCGTAACGATACGCTGGTCCTGTGGGTCAAGTTTGGTTCGATTCTGAGAACGTTGACGAAATCGCGTGTCGTGGGCCCCACAGGCCTCGATCGACGGGCAATTTTGTGATCGGCTCATCAGAATCCAATTCTGGAAGTTCCGTTGGGTTCATATCAGTGTTCCTGACCTATTGACACTAAGTTTGGTGAATTTGGAGACCGTTGACCCGGACACATTTTTCGGTGCAAAGCGGGCCCACCGGTGGACCCCGTTTTGACCCGAAACTGTCGTTTTTGCCCTTGTCTCCAAATTGGACCCAAGGACAGGCGTTTCTAGCTATTTGACATCTTCTAAGCATGATGGTAATGTCTATTTCAGCTTTTGGACTCATCTCTAGAAATTTCCCCGAGTACAATTAATCGGATCCAAACAACAGGCAAGTACCTGCACTTCAACTTTAATCTTTATATTGTGATAGTTAATTCCCTGCTCTACTAGTACCCTTGATGATTACACATAGTGTTAGAATACTAGATTTCATATCTTGGATACTGTATTTCATGTCTTGCTTTTCATGTCGGGTGGGAGAATACTAGAAGGCATGTAGTTTACCCTTCCCCCTACCGTGTTTAATAGCTGTTGGTGCGCGATTGTACCCTCAGCCGGATCTCGATTATTCATGTTTAATAGCCGTCTATGACGGCCGAATTAGCCTTATAAACCCCTACATGCCAACTATGTATTCTAAAACAAACACAAGTTCACACAGATAGCTTCTGGTCTTGTTATAGTTCTTGCTGACTGTAGTAGTTTCATTTCCTGTCTCATTTATTCCTGCTTTCTCATATTCCTGTTTATAGCATTAACTCTGAGATACTGTTGTTTCTTTTATACATATTCTCAATATGATACTCAATCTAATTGTCATAAATATTTAGTTTAATCTTGTTGTGCATTGTGTACTTTGCTCCTTTCCTGACTGGATCCGTTGTTTTAGGCGATGATGAGGACCTTGCCCCTACCTATTATGGCCACTATGAGTTAGCAGGTGACCCATATGAGGAGCCAGTTCCCACCCAGGAGGATACTTCTGCAGAGTAGTTAGCAGTAGCTACTTATTTATTTCCTTTCAGCATATACTCGGGTTTGTCCCCGATTTATCTTCTGGCTTTGTATTAACTATGGATCTGTTGTCATAATTTGTTTTATAAAAGTTAGCATTCCTTTTTCCTGTTATTTTTCTTGACTATTTATTATGGATGAGATAGATTTAAAATTACCTGTGATTATGACCTAGACAGCATACTACCGCCGACACTGCGGCGTAGGCTGGACGTGCCCACGCACTCGTGCCCGAATATCCGGGTGCGGGTCGTGACAGAGGCGGAGCGGAGTGGGCCGAGGGATGCGGGGGCGCGGCGATGTGGCCGGCGAGGCGCGGAGGGCGGCGGAAGACGCGGGCTGCGGCGGACGAATCGGGCTCGTGGGGGAGAAGGCTGAGGAAGCGGGTCGGGTTCGCGGGTCGGGGTTCGGGCAGACCCGACCCGACCCGCTAGCAGTTGTGGGTTGGGCCTGATGGGCCGGGCCTGGGTCCAGTGGGCTTGGCTGAGTAAAATAATAATAATAATAATAATAATAATAATAATAATAATTAATTAATTAAATAAATAGATAAAATACTTTTTAGGTGTTTTAAAATATGTCCGGGGCCCAATAAATTCCAGAAAAATTACCCTAAGTCCAGTTTTTCATTTTACATCCAAAAATATTATTTTCATAATATTTTAATATCATTTATTATCATTTAAAAATCATTGAATAATTAAAACCCTATTTTTAAATTATAAAAAAATCCCAGAAAATTCCAGAAAATTATGAAAAATCCAGATTTTAAAATTTTGAAAAATCAGGGGGTTTACAATCTATCCCCCTTAAGTGGATTGCATCCTCGCAATCAAAGAGTAACCGGTCAACAGAGATGACGCGGTCGCAAGCATCGTTTGAAAACCATCACAAGATACTTAGGGAAGTACCGTTTTCCTAAAAATTGAAAGTTATACACTTTCTAGGAAAATTTAGTTAAAGCAAAAAGGTCTACAACTTTTATGAAAACCAGGTTGTTATTAACAAGTTGCAAATTACTAGGTTGGGGCTGAGGTCACGAACCAAGAGGCACGAGCTACACAAGACTAGGAACGGATAACTACGAATCACTTACTCGCATCAGCGTCCTGCACAGTCATCGCGTAAGCTTGCTCTCATCCTTGAGGTAAATTCCTCTGCTGCTGCTGAGCTTGCTGGTAGGGTGCTGCTCGAGGCGCTGGTGGAGTTTGCTGGTTCGCCCTTGGTGTTCCTTCTCTACGCTCAGGGCAGTCTCTCACTGCATGCTGTCTTGATCCGCAGCCTAAGCATAGTCCGAGTTTACGTCTACATTCCTTCTCGACATGGCCTATCTTGCCGCAGTGGTAACAGGTAGGAAGGTAGAAGGCTTTTGGTGCTGCTGCTGGTGGTGAGCTTATTTGTTGACGCTTTACAGACTCCTCTTGTGCTGCTTTGGTTGGTGCGGATGGGGACGGCCGCTTCAGTCTGGTCTCTCTCTTGGTGACGCGCTCTATGCGTCGAGCCGCAGCAAGAACGTCCGAGTATGATGTTGGTGCGACGGACCCAATTAGTTTCTGCAGCTCAATGTTCAGTCCGTCGAAGAATTTCTCGGCCTTCTCTTCCTCAGTCGGGATCAGGGTGGGGGCGAAGCGGCTCAGACGAATGAATTCTGCGTTGTACTCTTCCACCGTCATGGAGTCCTGAGTGAGGCGATTGAATTTGTCCCGCAGTTTTAATCGAGCGATGACAGGAATGTATATCTCCTGGAAGAGTCTGGAGAACTCCTCCCAAGTGACTCGGTCTGGTCTGAGCCGTGTCTCTTCGGATAGCCACCAGTGATGGACATTGTCCGTCAATTGCATTCTGACGGCTGTCATCCAGCGTTCCTGTGGAAGCTCGGCTGCTTCAAGTTGATGCCGTATGTTGGTGAGCCACTCGTGAACTTCTGTGGGCTCCTCTTTTCCAGAAAAAGTGCGGAGCTTCAGTTGGCGGAAGTCAGTGATTGAGCCTGTAGTTGGCCATCGAGATGGTAGGTTGGCCTGCCCCAGTGCAGTTACGATGCTGTCCCTTAAGAAGTTAGCTTCGCGACGCTGAGTGTCACGACCCACACCCGAAAAATCGGGAATGAGTCGTGGGTACGTCCAGCCTACGCCGCAGCATCGACAGTAGAACGCTGTCTAGGTCAACTATCTAGATAATAAATCTCACACAAAAATTGGCCATGACCTCTCCAAAAGGGGGGCAACCATACAATCAAAATATAAACCTGTAAGATCTCAACTCCAAACGAAGGAGCAATATCACAATGATAATCACAATATACTCAATCACGAATCTAAGCACGATAAGATAACACAGAGATCTAACAACTATAAAGTCTAACCAACAACAACTACTACAACAACCACAACATCAAATAATAATCAACATCAAATAATAATACAACAATATCCAAAATAATATACAAACAAGGTCTCAATCCAAAACCGGAGACAAATCCGATGCTAAAAGCTAATAAAAACAACAACAAAGTCTCAGTGATCCCGGCTACCAACCCGAAAATTACCCCTAAGCTAGAGGGTCCCTGTCCGCACCATCGACAGGCTCAGGTCCATAAAACGTCGGACACCACTCCTCCGGATACTCTGAAAAATATGTCCAGTCAGGACTGGAGCAAGTACATCTCTAACAACAGTTCCATTTAAATGATAAAAACTATAAAACAGTTATAGCAAGTAGCAAGAAGAATGAAGCAAGTATGAAACAAGAAAATATGTATAACTGGTGCATAAAGGTAAAGATGCATGGATATCAGAGCAAGATAGTAATAACTGCAAGATACAAGAAATCTACACTAAGAGTAAGTCTGTGCACATGAACGTGTAGTGAGTCCAGCATGGAAAACATATAGTGAGTCAAGTCCAGAAACATGTAAGTGAGACAAGTCGAGAAATGCATGAGAGTCCAGACTATAAAGAATGAATTCGGTGTCTTTGAAATACTTGTTTCGACATGTAAACGGCTAGGGGTAAGTACGGCTCACCGCGCACTGGGTGCGCGGCTGCTATCATTCCAGATTAGACCAGAGGGAGTGATGTCTGATGATTCCAGATGGGAATGTTTACATGTCTACTTGAGTATTTCCCTGCCCCGACTAATACAAGTGGATCCAAGACCCGACACGCAAATCAAGATAAGTCCAGCCTAAACATGAATGATGCCTGTAGTGATGCCTGTAGGTGATGCCAGTAGTGATTCCAGAATAGAGGCCAGAAATATATAATATACGTGTCGCAAGTAAATGAATCCAGAAATACCAGTCAGTGTCCCGTGTTGTGCCAGAATAATCAGATGATACTATACTAGAAGCTGAATCATAATAATCATCAAATAATGAAAACTATCAGAGAATGTACTCGCCTGACGTCCTGAGCAACTGGCGATCCGAACTGGTGTCGCAAGGACCTAATACGAAAAGCAAGATTAAACAGGGTTCTAATAAGTTAAACAGATATAAAATAACTAAAAATAGGCTTCTAGGGTCGTTCTAGGTCAAACGGGTCAAACCGGTGAAATTTGGGTCAAAAAGTCAACTCTAGGTCCAAAAAAATCAACTCTGGGTCAAAACTAGGTCAAAAGTTGACTTTGGCGGTCAACCGAGTCAACTACGGTCAAGTCTGGGTCAAACTAGGGTGCTCCTGAAATTCTAGGTCAAACCGAGCTCATTAAGCTAGAAAACTCACAAACTCACCTCCTTGAGATACCGGGATACCCTCGGTATCCGATACCTCATCCTACGCTATATACCCCGCCTATACCCTCTAAAACCTATGCTAGCACGAGTAAATATATACACATATACATATAAAAATCACTCCAATACTATTCCTAGGCTATTGCTCAAAAACCCCGCTTGAAACCCAATACCTTGGTTATCTTAAGGTATTGAGATACCAAGGTATCTCAAGGTATTGAGATACCGCTCTAAAACCCCTCTAACTAGCTATCTAGCTACTAATTTTGCACCTAGTTATTAGTCTAGGCTAGGTAGTATAGATATCTACCATAATTATATATATATATCTAAGTATGTATATACCTATATATATAGATATCCACACACATATATACTAATACCCATTTACCTTACCCATACACACACATATATATATATATATATATATATATATATATATATAAAACTATAATATATATCTAGCTCTAGGTATATATCTATCTATCTATCTATGCATATAGATATAGGTATCCCATATATCTACCTATCTAATTATCTATAGGTATACCTATCTATCTATGCATCTACTTATCTATATATCTATCTAAGTAACTATCTATCTATTTATCTATCTATCATACTATCTATAAATCTAGCTAGCTATCTATCTATTAGTTCTAACTATTTACCTATCTAATCTATTCATATAACTATTTAATTATCTACCTATCTAACTAACTAAGCAATTAACTATATATCTAACTATCTCTATAACTATCTATCTATCTAAGTAATTATCTACCTAGATAACTATCTAGATATATGTATCTATATATATACTTATCTATTGATTCTAACTATATATCAATCTATCTATATCTATATATATATGGATATATATACCTCTCTCTCTCCCTCGCATACTGCTTAAACTGCTGCTGCTGATGCCTGGCTTCATATTGTTGCTGTGCTACATAGCTACTGCTGCAGCATCTCCTCCTAAAAACTGCTGCTGATGCTGCCTTGTACTGCTGCTACTGCAGCATTTACTGCTGCTGCTGAAGCTGTTCTGCTGCTGCTGCTGCGCGAGCGCTGCAGCAATCTGCTGTTGAGCAGTTCAGCTGCAGCGGCTACTGCTGCGCGCGCTGCTCGCTGGAGCTGCTGCAGTCTGCTGTTGAGCAGTTCAGCTGCTCCCCCCCCCCCTCTCTCAAACACACACACACACACTCCTATATACATATAAACATATATATATATCACTATATATATATATAACTCTATAGATATATATACACTAACTTATATACATTCTAACACACACACACACACTCAAACACAAATCAACACACACACACATAATTATATACACAAACACATATCTATATATTCATACACACATATATCGATATATATATATATATATACACTAATATATATATATATATATACACACACACACTCACACACTCTCACAAACACACAACCTCACACACAAACTCTCATACATATATATATATATAAATATATATACATATATACATAAACTCATATATATATACCTATAAACACTCACTCACACTCACTTACACACTCACACAAGCACTCACTCACACACACTCACCTACACACATACACTAGCACATAGATATAAATACACACACATATAAATAGAAATATATATATATATATATATATATAGAAACACACACCAATATATATATATAAATATATAAATATAGACACAAACACTAACACAACACAACACACAACAACACACAACCCACACGCCCAACGACCCCGACACTCACCAACACCCTAAAATATATATAATATAACTCGAAAACTCTAGCACACACTCCCCGATACTAACCCAACGCGCGCACAAGCCCGAAACGAGAAAACCAAGTCGAAATGGCCGTTCGGTCATTTCGACGAACACGTGGTGCGCGGCTCGGAAAACTTCCTGAAACGCACACCAAACGAACTCAGAATCGGTCCAAAATTTATCCACGCGCTCTAAATGATGTCTAGATCCTAGAAAATGTGCTCCCACGTCGATTCTAGGCCCGTGGCGGAAACGCACACGCACTTAGAATCGGCGACGACGAAAAGCCCCAAATTTGCCCAAAACGCTCGTTTCTCCGCGACGCGGCTTTCCGTGTCCGAACGGAGACACGCACTCACCCTCAAGACACCCGACAACGTTTACCTAGGTCCGTCTAACCTAGGGCATCACCCAAAATTGGGCCAAATTCGGATTTCACCCGAAATTGACACAAAACCTAGTGTTAAAGTCTCCAAACACTACCCAACTAGTTCCAACTTCCTCCCACGGGTAGTCTAAGGGTCTAGGAAGGTTCTAAAATATTAATTACACTATAAAAGAGTAATTACAAGGAGAAATTTAGGGTTTACCTCTTGGAAGTTGGAATCCCAAGCCAAAATCTCAAGAATGCTCCAAACCCTCCAAATCAAGCTTCCAAGCTCCCAAATCTTGCTCCAACTCCAAATCTAAGCTCTACCCACCTAGGTTGGAGAAGAATGTAGGGTTAGGGTTCACATAAAAGTAATAAATGGAAGAAAGAAGAGAAGAAAAAGAAGAAAACTTACTTGAGGTGGAAAATTGGAAGAAGAAATGAAGAAGAAGGAGTGGAGAAGAAGAAGAAGTGAAGAAGATGAGAATATGAAGGAGTGGCTGCTGGTTCACACGGGAATGGGGCTGGAAATAGGGCCGGCCAAGTGATTAAAAGGGTTCCACAAGTCTCCAATGTCCAAAATGTCCTCTACTCACTTGGTTTTGGGTTTCGGGTTCCAAAAGCACTCAAACTAACTCCAAATCTCTCCCACTAACCTTCTAAAAATAAAATAAATATTTCTAAGCCCCAAAATAATTCTCACAAGGGTGTGGGCTGGGTCGGACATGGGTCCACTAGGGTCTGACATGGGTCCAGGCTAGCCAAAATCCTAAAACAATCAATAAAAAAATAATACAATCATTAATTAATTATAAATACAATTAATTAAAAATAATACACAATTAACCAAATTAAAAATAAAAAAAAATACCCGGCTCTGGAAATGGGGTGGTGACAAGCCTATCCTCCTTAGAAAATTTCGTCCTCGAAATTTAAAGTCAATCACACTCTCTCTAGGTCAAACCCCCAACAATCACAGTCAAGAAATTCTACCTAAACAACATACAAGATCAGGGTCCTACTGGTCGTGTTATTACAGTCTCAATCGGGGTCACTACACTATCTACCACAGCACAAAGAAAATCTAACAGGTACTAATGAAGCACACCACAGGAATGGAAAAGGACAGGAAGAAGAAACAAGAGACAGACCTACTAACCCGATATCCGTAGCATCGGCCTCCTCGACCGTCAACGCATAAGCTCTGCCCTGCTGGGGTGTATCCCTCTGCTGGTGCGGGGCATGATGCTGTGCCACAGATGGCCTAGCTCCAACTCTCTGATCCTGTGCTCCACCCAATGGAGGTACAGTAGGGCAATCTCGCATCTGGTGAGCAGCGGATCCACAGAACAAACACACCTTCAGCCTCCACCTACAAACATCCCAAGTGTGTCCTGCCTTCCTGCAGTAGGCACAAGTGGGCACCCTCTGATCCTGACCCTGCTGTGCTGCCTTCTGCACATAGGGACGCTTAGCTGGTCCTGCACTACCACTGGCACTGCCTGAATCATCCCTGCCTCTCTTAGACTTGAGCTCCAAGTCATCCTCTGCTCTCTGAGCATCTCCTACTATCTGCTCAAAAGTCGCCTCGCGGTCGCTCCTGGTCAAGTACTTGACTGCCATGACCAAGCCCTTGCAAAACTTCCTCGCCTTGGCTGCCTCACTCAAGCCCTCCACAAATCTGCCCAGACGGCAGAACTCTGCTGCGTACTCGTCCACCGTTATGCTCCCTTGGACGAGTGCCTCAAACTGGCTCTCCAAAGCACTGAGCGTCACATCTGGGAAAAACTTCTCCTTAAAAAGCCTCTTGAAAGCCTCCCAAGTAAGCCCTGGCGCTGCGATCCTCGTATCTGTGCGATACCACGTCAAAGCGAGGTCGAACATCTGACTGCTCGCTGCCTCTATCTGCATGCTGTCTGGAATCTGTGCCAGCCTGAAGATCCCCTCGATCTGCTCTATCCAGTCATCCGCGTACAGGATCCCTTCTGTACCACGGAACTCCTTGGGTCGCATCCTCTGAAAGTCGATAATACTGCCCGGCCTCGGATGCTGAATCTGATCTGCCTGTGGCTGAATCTGTGCCACTCTATCCACTGCTGTCATGGCCACCTGGTGGGCGTTCTCAATGCCCAGCCTCATCACATCCACCTGACGGTGCTGCGTGTCCATAATCTCCCTGAAGAATGCAAACAACTGCGCGGCATCTACTGGAGCAGGAAGTGGTGGAGGAACCACCGGAACGACTGGGGTAGTCCTCGGATCGACAGGTGAAGGAGAATCCCCGAGAGAACCAGATGCTCCCTCAACTGCAGGAGTGGTGAGTGGAGCGGTAGCAGCTGCCTGAATACGAGCTGGACGAGAGGTAGCAGACCTCTCTGAGGCAACTGCTGGAACGGTACGATGGGATCGTGTCTTCGGAGGCATCCTGAACACAGATCAAAAGAAGTCAATACGGCGCAAGATACGATATCATCAAAGAGGGACAGTAATATTTCAAAAAAAAGCAATTTCAGAATAATTAGATTGGAATTGTTCCTAGTCGTGATTGAGTACACTCTCATCCTAGATCCTAGATCCTAGAGCAGGCTCGCAGCAGTACAACTAAGTTGTTGTACCACAACGATATCGCACTAATTGCGAATCGAGACCTGCATGGGCCACCACCAAAAATGTGTCACGACCCACACCCGAAAAATCGGGCATGAGTCGTGGGTACGTCCAGCCTACGCCGCAGCATCGGCGGTAGAACGCTGTCTAGGTCAACTATCTAGATAATAAATCTCACACAAAAATCGGCCATGACCTCTCCAAAAGGGAGGCAACCATACAATCAAAATATAAACCTGTAAGATCTTAACTCCAAACGGAGGAGCAATATCACAATGATAATCACAATATACTCAATCACGAATCTAAGCACGATAAGATAACACAGAGATCTAACAACTATAAAGTCTAACCAACAACAACTACTACAACAACCACAACATCAAATAATAATACAACAATATCCAAAATAATATACAAACAAGGTCTCAATCCAAAATCGGAGACAAATTCGGTGCTAAAAGCTAATAAAAACAACAACAAAGTCTCAGTGATCCCGGCTACCAACCCGGAAATCACCCCTAAGCTAGAGGGTCCCTGTCCGCACCATCGACAGGCTCAGGTCCATAAAACGTCGGACACCACTCCTCCGGATACTCTGAAAAATATGTCCAGTCAGGACTGGAGCAAGTACATCTCTAACAGCAGTTCCATTTAAATGATAAAAACTATAAAACAGTTATAGCAAGTAGCAAGAAGAATGAAGCAAGTATGAAACAAGAAAATATGTATAACTGGTGCATAAAGGTAAAGATGCATGGATATCAGAGCAAGATAGTAATAACTGCAAGATACAAGAAATCTACACTAAGAGTAAGTCTGTGCACATGAACGTGTAGTGAGTCCAGCATGGAAAATATATAGTGAGTCAAGTCCAGAAACATGTAAGTGAGACAAGTCAAGAAATGCATGAGAGTCCAGACTATAAAGAATGAACTCGGTGTCTTTGAAATACTTGTTTCGACATGTAAACGGCTAGGGGTAAGTACGGCTCACCGCGCACTGGGTGCGCGGCTGCTATCATTCCAGATTAGACCAGAGGGAGTGATGCCTGATGATTCCAGATGAAAATGTTTACATGTCTACTCGAGTATTTTCCCGCCCCGACTAATACAAGTGGATCCAAGACCCGACACGCAAATCAAGATGAGTCCAGCCTGAACATGAATGATGCCTGTAGTGATGCCTGTAGGTGATGCCAGTAGTGATTCCAGAATAGAGGCCAGAAACATGTAATGTACGTGTCGCAAGTAAATGAATCCAGAAATACCAGTCAGTGTCCCGTGTTATGCCAGAATAATCAGATGATACTATACTAGAAGCTGAATCATAATAATCATCAAATAATGAAAACTATCAGAGAATGTACTCGCCTGACGTCCTGAGCAACTGGCGATCCGAACTGGTGTCGCAAGGACCTAATGCGAAAAGCAAGGTTAAACAGGGTTCTAATAAGTTAAACAGATATAAAATAACTAAAAATAGGCTTCTAGGGTCGTTCTAGGTCAAACGGGTCAAACCGGTGAAATTTGGGTCAAAAAGTCAACTCTAGGTCCAAAAAGTCAACTCTGGGTCAAAACTAGGTCAAAAGTTGACTTTGGCGGTCAACCGAGTCAACTACGGTCAAGTCTGGGTCAAACTAGGGTGCTCCTGAAATTCTAGGTCAAACCGAACTCATTAAGCTAGAAAACTCACAAACTCACCTCCTTGAGATACCGGGATACCCTCGGTATCCGATACCTCATCCTACGCTATATACCCCGCCTATACCCTCTAAAACCTATGCTAGTACGCGTAAATATATACACATATACATATAAAAATCACTCCAATACTATTCCTAGGCTATTGCTCAAAAACCCCGCTTGAAACCCAATACCTTGGTTATCTTAAGGTATTGAGATACCAAGGTATCTCAAGGTATTGAGATACCGCTCTAAAACCCCTCTAACTAGCTATCTAGCTACTAATTTTGCACCTAGTTATTAATCTAGACTAGGTAGTATAGATATCTACCATATTTATATATATCTAAGTATGTATATACCTATATATATAGATATCCACACACATATATACTAATACCCATTTACCTTACCCATACATATATATATATATATATATATATATATATATATATATATATATATATATATATATATATATATATATATATAGCTCTAGGTATATATATATATATCTATGCATATAGATATAGGTATCCCATATATCTACCTATCTAATTATCTATAGGTATACCTATCTATCTATGCATCTACTTATCTATATATCTATCTAAGTAACTATCTATCTATTTATCTATCTATCATACTATCTATAAATCTAGCTAGCTAGCTATCTATTAGTTCTAACTATTTACCTATCTAATCTATTCATATAACTATTTAATTATCTACCTATCTAACTAACTAAGCAATTAACTATATATCTAACTATCTCTATAACTATCTATCTATCTAAGTAATTATCTACCTAGATAACTATCTAGATATATGTATCTATATATATACTTATCTATTGATTCTAACTATATATCAATCTATCTATATCTATATATATATATATAGATATATATACCTCTCTCTCTCCCTCGTATACTGCTTAAACTGCTGCTGCTGATGCCTGGCTTCATATTGCTGCTGTGCTACATAGCTACTGCTGCAGCATCTTCTCCTAAAAACTGCTGTTTTATACTGCTGCTACTGCAGCATTTACTGCTGCTGCTGAAGCTGTTCTGCTGCTGCTGCTGCGCGAGCGCTGCAGCGATCTGCGGCCGCGGCGCGCGCCGCGGCGCCTGCGCGGCTGCTGCTGCTCGCTGCATCGGCTACTGCTGCGCGCGCTGCTCGCTGGAGCTGCTGCAGTCTGCTGTTGAGCAGTTCAGCTGCTCCCCCCCCTCTCTCAAACACACACACACACACACACACACTCCTATATACATATACACATATATATATCACTATATATATATATAACTCTATAGATATATATACACTAACTTATATACATTCTAACACAAACACACACACTCAAACACAAATCAACACACACACACATAATTATATACACAAACACATATCTATATATTCATACACACATATATCTATATATATATATATTATACTAATATATATATATATATATATATATATATATATATATATATATATATATATATATATATATATATATACACACACACACACTCACACACTCTCACAAACACACAACCTCACACACAAACTCTCATACATATATATATATAAATATATATACATATATACATAAACTCATATATATATACCTATAAACACTCACTCACACTCACACACACTCACCTACACACATACACTAGCACATAGATATAAATACACACACATATAAATAGAAATATATATATATATATATATAGAAACACACACCAACATATATATATAAATATATAAATATAGACACAAACACTAACACAACACAACACACAACAACACACAACCCACACGCCCCACACATGCCCAACGACCCCGACACTCACCAATATCCTAAAATATATATAATATAACTCGAAAACTCTAGCACACACTCCCCGATACTAATCCAACGCGCGCACAAGCCCGAAACGAGGAAACCAAGTCGAAATGGCCGTTCGGTCATTTCGACGAACACGTGGTGCGCGGCTCGGAAAACCTCCTGAAACGCACACCAAACGAACTCGGAATCAGCCCAAACTTTACCCACGCGCTCTAAACGATGTCTAAATCCTAGAAAATATGCTCCCACGTCGATTCTAGGCCCGTGGCGGAAACGCACACGCACTTAGAATCGGCGACGACGAAAAGCCCCAAATTAGTCCGAAACGCCCGTTTCTCCGCGACGCGGCTTTCCGTGTCCGAACGGAGACACGCACTCACCCTCAAGACACCCGACAACGTCTACCTAGGTCCGTCTAACCTAGGGCATCACCCAAAATTGGGCCAAATTCGGATTTCACCCGAAATTGACACAAAACCTAGTGTTAAAGTCTCCAAACACTACCCAACTAGTTCCAACTTCCTCCCACGGGTAGCCTAAGGGTCTAGGAAGGTTCTAAAATATTAATTACACTATAAAAGAGTAATTACAAGGAGAAATTTAGGGTTTACCTCTTGGGAGTTGGAATCCCAAGCCAAAATCTCAAGAATGCTCCAAATCCTCCAAATCAAGCTTCCAAGCTCCAAAATCTAGCTCCAACTCCAAATCTAAGCTCTACCCACCTAGGTTGGGGAAGAATGTAGGGTTAGGGTTCACATGAAAGTAAGAAATGGAAGAAAGAAGAGAAGAAAAAGAAGAAAACTTACTTGAGGTGGAAAATTGGAAGAAGAAATGAAGAAGAAGGAGTGGAGAAGAAGAAGAAGTGAAGAAGATGAGAATGTGAAGGAGTGGCTGCTGGTTCACACGGGAATGGGGCTGGAAATAGGGTCGGCCAAGTGATTAAAAGGGTTCCACAAGTCTCCAATGTCCAAAATGTCCTCTACTCACTTGGTTTTGGGTTTCGGGTTCCAAAAGCACTCAAACTAACTCCAAATCTCTCCCACTAACCTTCTAAAAATAAAATAAATATTTTTAAGCCCCAAAATAATTCTCACAAGGGTGTGGGCTGGGCAGACATGGGTCCACTAGGGTCTGACATGGGTCCAGGCTAGCCAAAATCCTAAAACAATCAATAAAAATATATACAATCATTAATTAATTATAAATACAATTAATTAAAAATAATGCACAATTAACCAAATTAAAAAAAAAAAAATACCCGGCTCTGGAAATGGGGTGGTGACACTGAGCCTCGTGTTGAACTTGTTGCTGAGCTTGCATCATCGCGTAGATCATTTGGAATATTTGTTGCCCGTCGATTGGCTGTCCTGGTGGGAACACGGGCATTGGTGGGACGAACTGCGACGGAGGTGGGATGTCATCGCGCCGGAATTGGGAGGTAGGTTGACCTGCCTGCTGGCTCTGTTGAGTTGGTGGAACTCCTCCGACTGGTGTCACTTCGTCGTCATAGGTGATACCTGTAGCTTGGGGTGTTCCGACGGGAGTCTCGTTGCATTCTTGTGGGTCCATTTCCCTGTATCCAAAATAACCAATAAGAGGCGCACAGGAATCAAGACAAGATGCAAGTTCAATTTAGTTCGAGTACGATACAGATATCAAAAATGATTCAAGCAAGTGGATGAGATCCTAAAAACTTATCCTATCTTATTGCAGGCCTGTTCGGTCCCTAAGTTGAAACCGAACAATTTAGTCGTAGACCTGCATGGGCCACCACAAAAACCATGTCACGCCCCAGTCCCAAAATGACGAGGGACTGAGCACGTGAGCAATGGCCAGCAGCACGCACCGATGGACAACCCAATTTAATGGATCCATCAGGGCATGCTTAAGCTGTAGTCTAGCAGTAATATGTTACAAGTCTCAGGTATTTCTAATCTCATCCACAGAACAATATAGATTGAAGCCAGAAATATTACAATGGAAATAAATAAGCAATATTAAATAAGGTTATCTCGGGAAACAAATCCGAGAATTATTCTGTTACATTTAAGAAGAAAGACAGGAAATAAAATACTGAAATGGAAATACTGTGTATATGAAGCCGGTGCTCAGGAGAAGTCTTCTGCAACTATCTCGTCCTCGGTTCCGGGTTCTGCTCCAAGGAGTGCTCCTGCACCGTACACCTCGGGGTAGTTCTCCTCGGCTATACCTGGGGACATAGTCCATTTCAGGTCCTCAGGGGACATAACAAGGTACAAAAATACAAGCCGAAATAAATGCAGTGCAGCAATAAAATAAACAGCATGGTAAATATGTAAACCAGCTAGTGATATGCAAGTGAGAGTTTTAGTCATACTCAGGCTGAGACTACTACAGGATCAGTGTCGAAGAAACCATAGCAGTATTTTCTCGAAGGGCCCGTAAGGCACCAAAGCTCTGTATCAGAGTCTAAGGCACCACCAGATAACAGTATTTATATTATATTATATTATATTCAGCCTTGATATGATAATACTCTCCCCACCCCATGTAACCTCACGTCATAGTTCCAGAAAATATCAGGTACAAGTCACGCAAGTTTGAACTAATGCAATGAGTCAGGCTAGAATCTAAGCATGTAAACTGGAAATGACATGAAAATGTAGCCTATACGGAATCACCAGGTATATCTCAGGTAATTCCGTCACATGAAGAGTGTCAGGTGTCCTGGGTTGAGCAGTTAAACAAGTTACATATGAATCTACAAGAAATCAAGTAAAATACTATAACCAGAAATATCTAAGAATTGGCAAGCTTTACTTGCCCATTGTTGTATAACTAAGTCCAGGAAATAGGTAGCAAAGCTGCAAGTTCTGGCAAGGTACACTTGCCTGTGGTTCCGGCTCTGTTTGCAGTTCTGACTTCGGCGAGAATTGCAGGCGGTACTCCGTTTGCTGAAACAAACATCACCATCAGATCCAGAAAATATCAAACAGCTAGAAATGCCTGTCCTTGGGTCCAATTTGGAGACAAGGGCAGAAACGACAGTTTCGGGTCAAAACGGGGTCCACATGCGGGCCCGCTTTGCACCGAAAAACGCGTCCGGGTCAACGGTCTCCAAATTCACCAAACTTAGTGTCAACAGGTCAGGAACGATGATACGAACCCAACGGAACTTCCAGAATTGGATTTCGATGAGCCGATCACAAAATTGCCCGTCGAGCGGGGCCGGTGGGGCCCACGACACGCGATTTTGTCAACGTTCTCCGAATCGAACCAAACTTGACCCACAGGACCAGCGTATTGCTACGAGTCCGATGGCACAAGTTTTGTCTCGATCCGACGTGTATACACAAAGTTAGGGCACGTTCCAGAAAGTACGGATACGGGGCGATGTCCGCGGATACGCGTTGATCCCGGTGTGCACGCACACCCGAATCAGCTTCTGTGAAATCCCACACGTCCGTATCGACGACGCGCACGTATCTGTGAAGACCGCGCGCGACCAAGTCGTCCCGTTTGGCGGGGCGTACTCAGTTCCGGGATGAAACAGGGTCTGGTTTTTCTTGTTTTTGGATCGCGGTGTGCGATCACCACAGGACGCGATCCCCCGAGCGGTTTATCCGGATACCGAGAGGGTCACACAGGCTTCGTAACGCAATTCACGGAACCGAAAACAGAGCTACGAACAAAAAGTTACAAGTACCTGAAGGGGACCCGAAAACCGGGGTCTGGATCGTGTCCGACACGTGTCCGACTCGTGTCGGACACAGGGGAAGAATCTAGGGTTAGGGTTCAGGGTACTGGCCGGAGCTCCTGCGGCTTGGGGCGGCTCTGAGGTGGGGGAGGCCGGCCGGGGCTAGGGCGGGGCAGCGCGGCGCGGCGAGGAGGCCGGACGGCGGCGCGCGGCGGGGCGCTGGACTCGGCTGCTGCTGCTGCCGCTGGCCGGAGAAGAGGAGGGAAGGAAGGAGGAGGAAGGTGGTCGGTGGAGTCTGGTGGCGCGGTGGCGGTGAGGAGCTCACGGAGGCGGCGCTGCGGCGGGGAGCGGAGGGGCGGCTAGGGTTCAGGGAGGGAGGCGGCCGGAGGGGGGGTTTTCTTGGCAGGAGGGGGCTGATGGGGGGGTTAAATAGGGTTGCGGCGGGGTCGGGCTCCGGGCGAGGCGGAGCGGAGTGGGCCGAGGGGTGCGGGGGCGCGGCGACGTGGCCGGCGAGGCGCGGAGGGCGGCGGGAGACGCGGGCCGCGGCGGACGAATCGGGCTCGTGGGGGAGAAGGCTGAGGAAGCGGGTCGGGTTCGCGGGTCAGGGTTCGGGCAGACCCGACCCGACCCGCTAGCAGTTGTGGGTTGGGCCTGATGGGCGGGCCTGGGTCCAGTGGGCTTGGGCTGAGTAAAATAATAATAATAATAATAATAATAATAATAATAATAATTTAATAATTAATTAAATAAATAGATAAAATACTTTTTAGGTGTTTTAAAATAGGTCCGGGGCCCAATAAATTCCAGAAAAATTGCCCTAAGTCCAGTTTTTCATTTTACATTCAAAAATATTATTTTTATAAAATTTTAATATCATTTATTATCATTTTAATATCATTGAATAATTAAAACCCTATTTTTAAATTACAGAAAAATCCCAGAAAATTCCAGAAAATTGTAAAAAATCCAGATTTTAAAATTTTTGAAAATTCAGGGGGTTTACAATTGGGCCCACGGTTCTATTTTAAAGAGTTCGGGTGGGTCCCGGTTGTCTTCCTCAGGGTCAGATGACACTATTTTGGCGGATAATGTTTGCGTGAGCATGTCTTCGATACTGATGTTGGAGTCCCAAGCGAAAGATTTTGAAGATTGAGAGTGCACTTCGTCTTCTTCATTTGAGCCCTCGAAAGTTATAGGAGGAGTTACATATCCTAAGCCATGCTTGGTCTTATTATAGTAATCATCGGACTAGCCTGCGGGAGCAGGTAGACGTAGGGGCATCCGTCGGCCCTTACCATGGTTTAAGCCCTTAGTGGCCTTGTCATATCCAGTACCGAAATACGGAGACGAATATGGCCAGCTATCCCGTATAAGGTACTATACGTCGTACGATGATCAAGACTGTATAAGACAAGGGGTGCATGCTACAATCAAGTCTTCTATGGTCAAAACTTCTCTGTCTCAATCATTCAAACAAGAAACAGTAAGCATACAATATATATGATAAAGCAAAAAGGTGTCCTAAATGCTTTCTCAAAATATTCTGGAGTCCAGCTATAAAAAATAAGAAGCTGGAAGAGTAACAAATGTACATGATAGTGATCAGCTGTAGTCTGATTTAATACAATCATGTAAGAAAATTAATGCCAGACGGGCCGGCTAACAGGTGCTGGTGGCTAAACGCCAAAAGAAGAAAATGTTCATTTATGAGCAGGGAAGAGGAAAATCTATTTGCTATCCCCTGCGACCATGTTCCTGGTATGCACCATAAGTAGAGGAAATGTACGTTGGATCCTCGGGTGCTGGATCGAAACCTGGCCATGCAAAACAAGTAGGGTTAGACCCCAAATAGCAAGTACCACAAAGGAAGCACGAAATGGATAAATAAAAACCCAAGAAAATATATAAGAATAAATAGGTTCAGTGTCGTAACTTAGGTCCATAGCATATCCTAGCGCAAAGGTCCAATCCTACAACCAAACAAGAACAAGGGTTGAACCATCATACTATGATAGTCCATTTTTCTAGGCTACTAACTGAATAATACAATCACAACCAAGTCCATTTTCTTAAATCGGCCAATCATTTGTACGATTTGCTATTTTTGTGGAGTCCGAGGTTATCTCAGAAATAATGCATAATAAGTATACTCAGATCACGCCAGTGTCGAACATGAGATAGCCGAACCAAATAAATAAAACAAGCACTTGCAGGATGCATCAGTCCCCCGTAGGGCTACTGCGCTAAAAATACGGTATTAGCGGTTCTAGTGTTCCTATAGTAGAACAGTGGCTCGGGATAATAATAGTCTAATACTGCACTCCACTAAGGAAGATGATATACAATATCTGTGGTGGCTAGCCCACAGCGCACTTAAAATAAATCTTTGTGGGAAGGTTCGTTGGTATGATCTCGGGATACTACTCCCTCCGGATGTTACTACCACTTTCAGTTGCCTAATTAGCCCAATATTGTGTTCAAAATCTTAAGGCGTGGTCACATGAAAATTTTCTTTAAGATGTCGTACAAAGTACGGGCATGCTAGATACGAATATATGGAAGTCAAATCTGGATTCACCCGAGCGTGTATGCAACATTCAGACAATCAATATCCTAGCCACGCTTTGATAGTTGACTCGCTTATCATGCGCGTGCTGGAAAAATAATATATATATTTATAATATCACTCGTTCAAGAATTTGGAGGCATTCTCGATGCAATACCCAAATATAATCACTTAACAAGTGACACGATGTGTCTCACCTCGGCGCACATTAAAATATGAACAATAATTAGGCAATAGTGGTATCAGCACGGATACAGTAATTGAATCTAATTATCAATTATACATTGGGTCACACGAATCAAAAAAATATTCAATCAAACAAGCAGGGCCGCATGGATCTCTAGGGCCACATGGAAAGTCAAGGCCGCATGACAATTCCTGGCCGCATATGAAGTCAGGCCGTATGGAGGCAGGCCGCATGAACCACTTGGCCGCATGGTCAGGGTTAAGATCTACTCTTTGGGACAAGTGATAAAGTGACGGGCAATAAATAAAGTGTTAGTAATGTGCCATAAAGTGACTGATGTGACAATGCAATAAAGTGTGTTAGGAAGAAAAAGACAAAAATTAAAGAAATAAGTGCCAACGGTTCAGAGCCATGCGTCCAAGAAAAATAGTGGCCGCATGCTCTCCAGGCCGCATGAGTGTCGGTGTCGCATGGGTTGTCTCTTGAACTTAGCGAATTTCCATTCGTTCAGCGAGTGAAAGTACAAGGTGTTCAAGAACACTTGTGTACATCAGCAGTCATGCGTCCAACAAGATGGACAGATGCTGTTAGTATGTGGCAAGATTTTAGGCCGTATAACCCTCTCAGGTCACATGGCACTCTCAGCCGCATAGCTCGCTGGCCGCATGTGAACTTCATATTTTCCAACAGCAGGTTCGGCCATGGCGGAAACTCCAAAAATCTAAAAAATTATTTTCTTCATAAAATCCTCATTTTAAGTCCAAATCAGATGAACCAAAAGCCAAAATGCTCTAAATTGAAAGTTCTATTATGTAGCAAAAACTGGTTTTCAAAGATATAAATTTAATAGATCAAAACCAAAAAAAACTCATAAAACCAATGAAACCCTAAGTTTAGAAATGTAGATCTACTCAAAACTAACCATCAAAATAGAAAACTCCAAGAACTAAAAGTGCTTAGAAACACATAACAAATATAATGGAACAATAATATGGAGGGTTTCTCCATTTCTCATGCAAGGTTTACTTGCCTATGGAAATGTGGAGAGAAAACTAAAGAGAGGGTGAGAATTGAAGAAGTGATGAGAGAGAATAAAATGTTAGGTTATATATGGTAGGGTTGAGTATTGAACCAAAGGTTCTCATGACTTGAACCAACCCATAAAATAAATTATGAACCAGGTTAAACCAAATAATGGGTCTAGTCTCCATGCACATGCAACCACGCTAAAATAAAAATACGTTCCAAATACGTATATCGGGAACGGGTAGTGACATATCTATCCACCTTAGAAAAATTATGTCATCGAAATTCGAATCCAAGCAATAGCTAGAGAAGTCAGGACAAGCACGATACAATCTACTATCAACTACACATGCAAGCAATATCATCACAACATAAAGGTGATCACTTGATCACAGGATCCGAGATATGAAGGCGTAAGAAAGAAAATACCTTCTGAATCGAATATATGAGGGTACTTGGATCGAATATCGTCCTCGTGCTCCCACGTCGATTCTCCTAGAGAATGATGGCCCCAAGCAACTTGGACAAGAGAAATAGTCTGATTCTTGAGCACCTTCTTTCTTCGGTCCAATATGGATATGGGTTGCTCATCATAAGATAAGTCGGTACCAACGACTAATTTAGAGTGATCGAGGATATGACTTAGATTCAGAATATACCTACGCAACTGAGATACATAAAATATATCGTGTACCTCACGTAGCAAAGATGGAAGGGCAAGACGATAAGCAACATCGCCTACCCGCTCAAGAATATCGAACGGACCTACATATCGCGGACTAAGCTTCCCGCGAACCCTGAATCTAATGACTCCACCGGTAGGCAAAATATGCAAAAATACGTTATCGCCGACACAAAATTCTAAAGATCTACGATGCTGATCTGTCCAATGACGATGCCTATCTTGTGCAACCCGAAGTCCCCCTCTAATCTGTTTGACAAACTCTACTGTCTGCGTGATTATTTCAGGGCCTAACACCTTTCTCTCACCAAATTTTGTCCCAAGCCAACGGTGACCTACACTTCCTGTCTTACAGTGCTTCAAAAGGTGCTATCTGAATACTGGCCTGATAACTATTGTTATAAGAGAATTCTACCAAGTGAAGTTGATTCTCCCAAGATCCACCAAGATCTAAGGTACATGCTTATAGCATATCCTCCAAGGTCTGGATGGTTCTTTTTGATTGTCCATCTGTCTCGGGGTGGTAAGCCGTGATGAATCTTAACTTGGTGCCCAAACTCTGATACAAATATTTCCAAAAATGTGAATTGAACCGGGTGTCTCGATCTAACACGATACTTACTGGGACACCGATTGTCCTCCTCTTGGGGGGACTTGCTTGTAGAGGATTGCATTAGAGTACTAGGTCTCGACCCCTTTAAATGGGTCTAGTCCGCGAATTATGTCTTGACCGTGCCATGGTCGTCCACATACTTTAGGCATTGGTGTAGAGTTGATGGTATGATCACGTATTGGTGTATCCAAAGTCGTCCCAGCAAGATATTGCAGGATACATCCACGTCAATGACGTAGCAAGTGACCTTTGTCTTCAAGTCGTCGATCTGGTATTTCAGAAGAATCTTGTCTATAGTGTAGCTTCTTCCTGCGTTAAAGCCACTGATGGCAGTATTAGTGGCTGCCAGCCGATGCATCAGGATGCCCAAGGTCTGATGCAGACTCCGCGGGATGATGCTGATTGATGAACCGGGATCGATGTGCATCCAGTCCACCTTAATGGCACCGATGTACCTTGTGTCATACAGGGGACAATCATATAGGTTATTCTTTAGCAACATATCCTGTTGCGAGAATGTGATGTTAGGTTTTACCTATACGATATTATTACAGTGGGGGCAAGCAGTCGGATCTTCAGCTGGCGGTTTGACCTGCGCCAGGTAGGTGTCGACATTTTGTAATGCCTCGCTAAGAGCAGTCCGAGTGTCTCTGGAGAGCCATAGAAGTTCAAATAGTGACAACTTTATTAGGGTATTGGCGAGTTGAGCCAAGACGTCAAAGTTATAGGGATTTTCCAGTCCCTGAGCCATTTTCTTACGCAACGGCTTGTCAAAGTGTCCCTATTTTTGTTTGGACCCGGATCAGACACAACATGTGTAGTAGTTGGAGGTGCATTGACATCGGGAGCTTCGTAATCTCGCTGGTAGGCAAGGTCCGACCTATTTGACCCTGCCCAGGCCTCCTCAGCGGTGGAAGAAACCATGCAGTAGGACTTAGTTTTTCGTGTTTTAGGCTTGACGGCGGAAGGCACTGCTTTCTACATCAAGTCTGGGACCAGATCCAGGTGGACCCACATGATCTCGCCTCAAGGTGTAGTAAGAGGTATCATTCCGACTACTTGGTCGCGAGCTGGTGGAAGATTGTTTACCTCTATTGTTACCCTTGGGATCGGTATGACTCTGTCCCGGGCTTCCGTTGCGGAGAAGTTGTCGAACTGGAGGGATACCATATTGGCGATAAATGTTAAGTCATCGAAGTCCAAGGAGAGAGCTTTGGTATCGATCAAGCGCTGGATATACCGCTTCAAAGTGTAACAATCCTGCGTCATATGGTGGACGTACCGGTGGAAGTGACAGTACTTCAGGTTATTTATGTCTGCCGCTTCCGGCTAATATCTGACGTCGGGGAGCCAAAGTTTTCCTTCCTTCATCAACATGTCAAAGATATGCATGACATCATCATCCTCGAAAGAGTAAGTCTCCATTGATTTTGGAAATTTTGCTTATTTTTGCTCCGACTTTTTAGTTAAGTTGGCGACCAAGGCCTGCTTCCATTTTCCCTCGCGACTGTTATTGCCACCATTGTTATTGTTGGGACATCTTCCCCTATCATCAGTGATAGGGATATGTATGGCCAAGAGTCGGACGTCCTAGACTTTTTTCTTGGCGCCGACATCATTTATAATGAACGTTTTCCAGTCTTTAAGCTGGCTATCACCCATCCAGAGGCTGCTGTCGGAAGTAGATTTTTCTAGCATATTTCCACCAACGTTATTTCAGGAATGCCAGAGGAAGCCTCAACGCAGTTTGTCAGAACTGCTCGATATAATTTTGTGCTAGTTCCTTTTCTTCGTGGGCAACGTCCATCAGGGAGGACATCGTCATGTCACTTTCCGTCTTAAAGGATCTTTGGAGAAAAAGACTCTTGAGGTCGTCGAACGATGAGATACAGTTATCTTGGAGGCTGCAAAACCAGTCGAAGGCTACCCCGAATAATGCCCCAACGAAGAGCCTAGTGAGGGTTGCATCATTGTGGGTAGGTGCCCGTCGTAGTTTTGAAGTAGCTCATATACCGGGGGGGACTTCCCGTCAAATGTGTTAATATTGAAGGATTTGTACTTGGTCGGGTATGGTACATTCCTCCATTCCAGCGGATATGGCTGCCACACTCCAAGATCGCGAAGTGAGTCCCGATTTCTCATGGAATCTATGCGGGCTCAGAGTTTTCGGATCTCCTATATCGCTTCCCTAGCTTCATCTGTCGTGGAAGGAGAAGACGACCCTGGTAGAGCATGACGGCCGCCAATGGGGGGAGCAGTTGCATTTGAATCTGCATTAGTTCCAAGGTCTTAACCTGAGGCCCTTGGCGATTGGGAGGCTACAGTTGCCTTGATGTCTAGCACTGCTTGGGTCAAGGCTTGCATTGACTCGCTCACAGTGTGCATCATGGCCTCGAGAGTTTCGAGGTACTACCGGTCACTAGGGCCTTCATGGCCGTCCTTTGCCATATATGTCGTTCTTACATAAGGCGAGTATAAAAGCGAGTATAAAGGGATGGTTCACATAGCACTCTCTACTTTAGACTCTTGTAGTAAATAGTCGTCAGAGAGAGCTAGTAGTGCTGCATCCTGTTCGGACTCTGATGGAATACTACTCCTAGCGCATAAGGCAGCGTCTTCTCTCCGTGGGTGGCTACCCCAGGGACTTCAGCATCCGTTCCTTGGGAATCCTCATCTATCGGAATACCGAATTATCGTACAGGTTCGGTAGATTATAACCCCCAGCTTATGCAACCCCCAGTAGTTCTGAGACAGAACTATCCCCAACGGCTGGGAGCTTCTTCTTCGAACGGGTTCCCTGGAAAATACCTTATGCGGGTCTCGCTGCTGGTCCTCCTGGTAGTCGCCTTCTCAATGTGCTAGTTGAGATTAACGGACTTGAGGTATTGGATTTATTTCCTCCCATGGTGGAAGGGACCTTCCGAGTAGAGTAACATGAGGCAAATGGTATCTCATCTTCCTCGGGTGTTTTCACCTGATCCTTGGATTGTTGCCGGATAGGTGTCGTCGGGTGCAGTCGTTGGAATACCGACTGCCTGCTTGTAGGTACTACCACTTTGTTGCAGCAGCATTAGATGATGATTTTGGCACAGTGATGTCCTGGGGAGGATGCTTCACCTCTCGTAGCTGCCTCCCTCTCCTTGCACATGTGATTGATCACATTGCGCAAGTCTGGCGAGGGCTGACTCACCTTTGCACCCTTTTCGTGAGCACGGATAAACCGAGTGCCGAGTGCATGGGTGCATAGGTATTATTTTTGATCCCTGATCTAGGGTTCGTACAAGAACGTTTCCCAGATTGTCAATGGAAGACTTTGGAGACGGACCCTGTCTATTTGTCCCTGAGGATTGTACGTACAGGTCGATCTTATACAGCTTTTTTCATGCCCCAGTCCCAAAATACCGAGGGACTAGCCACGCGGCAATGGCCAGCAGCATACTCCAATGGGCAAATCCAATTTAATAGACCCGTTAGAGTGTACTTAACCTGTAAAACAGATATAATGATCTACGATACAGGTCGCAGTCTAATTCTAATCTCATCCACAGAAGGTAATCACAAATCAAATATCAAAATAATCAAACTTAGAAATATAATCCAATAACAAGTTTCAATAAAAAGTATCTCGGGGAACACCCAAAAATAAGTTTTAGTACAGTAATCCCAAAGACAGGAAATAGAGTAACTAGAAACATAAATAACTGAGTATATAAAGCAAATACTCAGAAGAAATTCTCTGGCACGATCTCGTCCTCTGGTGCTGGTACTGCTCCAATGTCAGCTCCTGTCCCGTATACCTTGGGGTATATCTCCTCTGCTATACCTGGGGACATAATCCGGATCCAGGTCCTCAGGGGACATAGCAAGGTACAAGAATAACTCAAGCCAAATAAATATATAGTATATAAAAATGAGTATCCACAGGGCAAACTATGTAACCAGCTATGTGATATGCAAATGAGAGCATTAATCATACTCGGGCTGAAACCACTTAAGGCTCTGGGAAACCCATAGCAACATTTATTATCTCGAAGGGCCAGTACGTGTGCCAAAGATTTGGTCAGAGTCTAAGGCACTCCCAGAATAACTATATATATATAATCAGCCTTGAGTATGGTAAGACTCTCCCCACCCAATGTAATTACACCTCTCATGTCCACGACATCTTATGTCCATAACACGCAAGATCATGACCTCTAGCTAGTACATCGAGTCATAATAATATCTATGTATATGCAAGATCTATGTCACGAATCCTGTAAGCTTATACAGAATCACCATGAATAACTCATGAAAGATTCAGTTTCATGAATAGTGTGAAGTGTCCTATGGTATGACGTACTTGATAAAGCAAGCACGCAAATATAAGATCGTAATATCAACTCTCTAGGTGCCGTTACACGACTCCGCGTACGGCGTCGACACCCGAATATTATTCGGACGTTAAGCAATGTCCCACGGTCCTAGGTTGAACAGGTACATCTTAAGAGTATATATATATATATAGAACTCAAGCAAATAATATAACAGGACTACTGCAAGTTGGCAAGGTACATTTGCCTAGGGTTTGAACTCCTTCAGTTGCTCCGGTGTATGTGGAATTTTCAGGAACGCCTCCGGATACTGAAATAAATATTATCATCACTCTCAGAAGATATGAAATAGCTAGGATTGACTATCCATAAGTTCAATTTGGACACAGGGGCAGAATGACCGTTTCTGGTCAAAGTGGGGTCCACATGTGGCCCACTTCGCACCAAAAAATGTGTCAGAGATAAAGTTATCTAAATTCGTCAAACTTAGTGTCTACAAGTCCAGAACGATAATATGAATCCAATGGAATATCTAGAACTGGATTTCGATGAGCCGATCTCAAAATCGTCCGTCAAGTGGAGCCGTGGGGCCCACGATGTCAACGTTCTCATAATCGAACCAAACTTGGGTCACAAGATCAGCAAAATGCTACGAATCCGATGGGGGCAAGTTTCGTTGTGAAATGATGAGCACACACGAAGTTACAACGAGTTTCAGAACAGACCCGATACGGGATATTTTCGACGGATACGCGTTAATTCTGGTGTGCACGCATATCCAAATCAACTTTTGCAAAATCCCACACGTCCGCATTGACGATATGCACCTTTCGGTGAAACTCGCACATGACCAAGTTACCTCGTTTAGTGGAACGCACCCAGTTTTGAAGAAATTTGGGTTTTAAATAATCAAGTTTTTGATCGATTTCATCCGCGAATAAATCACTACATGCAACGAAATAAAATAAACTAATTACAGGGTTTAAATCTCGGTTAGGTTGTCTAATTAACTGTTCAAACATAATTTAAAAATATTAAACAGGTTGGGAGTAAAATGGCCGTGAACTTGTGAGTTCAGGACGGTTTCTGAATCACAGAAATTGGGTTATTTTTTCTGTTTTTGCGTCGCGGTTTACGACCGACACAGGATGCGATACCCCAAACGAATTGCACGGGGTTCGAGAGGGTCACAAGGTCTTCGTACATGATTCGACAGAACGGAATTAGGATCGACGTACGGGGAGTTACGCGAGCGGGAAGAGGTATACCTTGCTGTTGTTCGTGACAGGACGGCACGGCGGGGCACAGCGGTTGCTGTGCTCGTCGTCGTCGACTGTTGCAGCTGCTGTGGTGGTGCTAGGGTCGGCGTCGCCATCGTCGGGGTCACGACGGAGGGGCTCGGGTCAGCAGAAGGTCGTCGGGGAGCTCGGGTGGCGGTGGTGAAGTGGTGGTGGCAGCGGTGTAGGGCTCGGGGTTAAATAGGGGAGAGCCGAGCGGGGAGGAGGTGGCTACGGGGGTCGTGGGGTCGTGTTGCCGCGGAGTCGGGGCGGTGGCGGGTCGTGTGGCCGGCGGAGCGTGGTCGTGGGGGTCGTGGTGTCGTGGTGTGCAGAGGGAGGGGTTTTGGGTTAATGGGTTGGGTAGGATCGGGTAGGGTCCAGACCCGACCCGTTAGGGCTGGGTTGGGTCGGTTTGGGTTAGATTGGGTCCGATTCGGTTCGGTTCAAGTGGGTTTAGTCTGGTTTAATTAAAATAATGGTTTTTAGCTATTTAAAAATAGTTTTTGAGCCCAATAAATTCCAAAAAAATTATACAACATCCAATAATTAATTATACACCCAAAAATATAATTTTTATAATATTTTAATACTTAATTTAATGCATAAAAATATTAATCTTCGAAGGAGCTTTAATTTAAATAATTAAAAATTATCGAAAAATTCCAAAAATTTATTTAAAAATTAAAAAAAAGGTTTTTACAGCTTTCCATCAGGGGCCCGCATAACAATTAGCGGTTCCCTCCGACAGTCAGCCGAATTGACAGTTGCTTGAGTACCACAAGCTCGTACTGCCCTTGACTTCTTCGACTTGGCCCTCGTAGGCGCGTAGTACGAAGAGTCCAAGTTTGGATTTTTACCACTCACAGTATGGCGCATAGGGTCAACGCTGCATGAGATTCGATCAAAAATAGAGGTTCAGCTGCTGTGCGGGCCGCATGCTGCCATCTGCCTGTGGCAGTGAATCGGTGTCGCATATTCAGTTTTATGCTGCCTCCTCCTAGGCCGCATGGAACTCACATCAAGATCCGAACGTCTAGCATCTTAGTGTTTTTCTCTACCAGAGTTCGGGTGTTGAGCGTCTCCTACGGCAGACGGAGAAGCCGCATGGTCAGTCTGGGTGGACGCTTGACGAGCGTCCTCAGCAATATGGAGAGAGGCGAGGAGCATAACCTCCGTAGTTGGGTGAGGCACGATGGCATTTTCTACCCACGTCTTGCTGATCTTCAAGTGGTGAGCACCCTTCTGGTTGGAAGAGGCTACCGCATAAGCAGTGGACGCATGATGTGCGATCCCTGCGACAGGGAGAGAGACGGGGAGCGCCTGCTCCACAGTTAGGTGAGACACGGTGGCCTTTGCTACCCATGTCTTGCGGGTCTTCTTGGGATTTGCTTGCCTCGGAGAAGGACTCGCGTTGTCCCCGGAGAGCATATCCTCGAAGGCCTGCTGGTTAAAGCGGACCACCAGCATCCTTTGAGTGGACCCAAGCTTGGCTGTGCCGGATTATGCCACAACTTTCTCATCAGAGGATAAAGACATCCCCAGCAGAGTCGCCATCTTGTTCGCCATTAAATTCAAAATTCTAAGAGAGCTTGATTTAATTAACAAATAAAAAGAGAGTATAAAAAGATCCTAGGCAAATAATCTAAGTACAAATTTATTTTCTGGGGAGTGACGATGGAGGGTTATGAGTGTAGCAACTCTCTTTATTTTATGGACTATCAGATGCAGTAGGAGGAAGCTCTTCTCTCTTGCTTGACTGTAGGTTCACCGATAGCCAGCCTCTTGTATGGGTGTGGTACTCTACTATTTATAGTCATCTCTGGGCGCGCATATATTGGACGGCATGGATGTTGGAGGATGTCGCGTGTCCCTTCTTAACAAGTTGCAGCTGTAACCGTGAGCAGGCCAAACTGCCACGCGGGCGCTTGTTAGGATTTTTCGTTGCTGAAGATCTGGGTGGTTCTCGTCCTTTGTGGGCGTGACTTGGTTAGCTTGACACATAGTATACACTTGGTTGGAGAGAATCACTCTTGTCATAACAACAAGATTTGGTCTTCATGGAGTCTGAAATACATGTGGCCAGAGACACATAGGACGCATGGAGTCTGGGACGCATGGGACAAGAGACACATAAAATGCATAGATTTTGGGACGCATGGGACTAGAGACGCATGGGACTGCATGGAACCTGGGACGCATGGGGCCAGGGACGAATGAGACACATAGAGCCTGGGACCTATGGGGCCAGAGACGTATAGGACCGTATGGAACCTGGGATGCATGAAGCCGCATAAGGCCAATTATGTTGTACACTCGATACTGCACATCCATCGAGAGTGAAGTTCTGTACTAATGTGAGACTTCTATCATTTAGTATATTCACTTCTTTTGAGAAAATCAGAAAAACTTTTTCGTCAGAATTCTGTGTCAGAGACGATCCTGCTAACGGGATGACACATTAGGTCCTTCTGCGGCCAAGCTGCTTTGGCTGATTGGGGACGCATGGATGTTGTCTTTCCTGGCCGCAGGGAGACTCTGCGGCCTGATCTCTTCTGATTTTTTTGTTTTGGGGCACATGGTTGCCTGGATGTATATTTTCCATGCTTCTACAATCTCGTCTAATATATATATATATATATATATATATATATATCCAACTCTAATGGTGTCCAACATATTTGTCACTATGGGACGCCTGGGATGCCAATAGAGATGGCACCCCACCCTCTTTCCTAGGATACTATAATCTCCAGTGGTGCCTCATCCCCCTAGTCACATCCGATTCCAGATTTGGTATTTCTTAAATTTCTAGAATTTAATTTTTTTGATAATGTATTTCTGTTTTGAGAGTGACTACCCGAGGCCAGTAGAATACCCATTGGCATTACCATAGACCCGATTTAGGACCCGCATGTAGAATGGATACTTGGTTCGGTTCATTTGATTAAACCCATGACTAAACTATCTTCCTCTCCTCTTAGTATATATATGAGTATTTTCTATCTCCTCACTCATTTTCTCATTCCACTTTTTCTCCTCTCCTTCAAGCACCCTCTAGCCAAACCCTAGCCCTAGGAAGAAGTTGATGTGACTTGGACCATGAGAGGTAGAGCTAGGAGCCACCCAAGGCAAGTACATCTTGCTCAATGGTGAACCTTAATTTTTGGATTTTTATATATATGTTATTTTAAAAAATATATTTGATAAAAAATGTTCTCATTGAGTTGCTGATCATATTTAGTTCTTTGAGTTTTGGATTTTGATGAGTATATTTGAGTAGATATGAATTTAAAGTTTAGGATTTTTATGGGTTCCATGTATTTTTTTGTGGTTTTGATCTATTAAAACATGATATTTTAGAAAAATAGTTTTTATAGTGGATGTAGCATTTTATTTCGAGCATTTTGGCTTTTGTTCACTTGATTCGGAGTTAAAATAAAAATTTTATGAAGAAAATAATTTCCAAATTTTTTTTGGAGTTTTTGTCATGGCTGAACTGCTGTTTAGGGAAGGCGAAGTTCTCATGCGGCTAGCATCATATGCGGCCGAGAGTTCCATGCGGGCTGACCTCTATGCAGCTTGGACTCTTTGCCGCATAGCCGACCAGCATACGTCCATCTTGTTGGATGCATGACTGTTTATTATACGAGTGTTCTGGTACTAAGTCCTTGAACTCCTTGTGTATTCACTCGCTGAACGAAATAAAAAATTTGCTAAGTCCAAAGAAAACACCCATGCGGCCGAGAGAGCATGCAGCAAGCGGACTTATAAGGCAGTGCCCTTATGTGCCTCTTTTTTGTGAACGCATAACTCTGCTTTATCCTTGCACATCTTTTTATGATTCATGTATTATCTTCCTGCCATATTTTTTTGGCATGTCACATCAATCATCTTTCTTTAATTCTTTCTTTGACACTCATTTATGACCTATCACTCAGCACTTAGGTGCATGCGACCAGTGAGTCCATACGGCCAGGAATTCTTGTATGCATTTTGTGTTCCTTTTAATTATGTCCATTTAATAACTTCTTTTAGTGATTATTTCTGTGTGCTTTCTTATGACGATACAAGTTTATATTACTAGACAAGTTTTGTATGTATTTCACGAGACAAGTTTATGTACGAGTTCACAATTCTCACGACACCGTGAAAATATTTGTGTATAAAAATCTATTGCATTTGGCATCGGGCAATCGAATGTGAGTATTGCCCAATGTATCACGTGTCGCGAATACGATAACTCGTGAAAGCTCGTGACTCGTCATTCTAAGAAAGTTCTCAAGTATCAACGACTTGAGAACTTGAAATAATTTAGTAATGATTAAACAAGATAAGATTTATCTAGATCATTGGTAGGAAAGAATATTGCGTTACCGGCAACCCCGATCTCTAAGGGCCCCATGCAGTATGGAACAACCCTGTTATGCAAGGGCTCCATGACTGACCAAGTTTACACGTGCTGCGGCACTTACAAGACAAGTTTGTATACAAGTTTATGTTACAAGACAAGTTTATGTTTATAAAGCAAGTTTATGATCGCAAGTTTAAGTTTATGCTTACAAGTTCAAATTTCGGTTATAACAAAGTAACAAGTTATATTGTAATGATGTTAATGTGTATTTAAGTTTACTCGACAAGCATACCCTTGGCCATCCGGGTTGACTGCAGTGCCGGTGGTAGCAATATTCTTCAAAGCATCCATTTGTTAGTAACTAGGTTTGTGATAATCCTAGTTAGTTAATTATAGCAAGCTGTTGGCAAGGTTGACCGTGCAATTAATGTTTGTCTATTCGATAAGCTCATTCTTTTAATTCATTCCTTCTGTATTTGGTTAGGGTGCTAAGTTCTGCTCAGGAGAAGATCTGCAACACAGGTCCTTAATTGGTTTAAGGGTTGTGGTCCTGATCCAGAGTAGTTCCTATGACCTCTTGTTGCTCGTCGCCTTACTTTCCTTTATAGCACTTGTTATCAGTTGTTTCAGTTATATTCTTGAGACAAGTACATTGGTACCGTACAAGTCTCGATCCATATTTATTTTATGTCTCTATTCTATTGTATGTTGTGATGTGTTTGGTGTATCACCTTGAGCTCCTTTGTGGTACTGGTTGCTTGGGGTTATGACTCTACTGGTTTTGTATGGCCAGATTACCCTGAGGAGAACCAGGATCCACCGTACTTCCAGCAAGATGGCTCACACTCGTAGGACTGCGACCGAAGCTCGCGAGTGGGTTTCCTTCCTCCACCCCTCGTAGTGTTATTTTATTTTGTGGTATTTTAGCAAGAGGCAGTGTTTGTAATCACCCTCAAATTTTTAGATTTTTAAAATCAATCTTTTGGGGATTTTCTACAATTTTCAGGAATTTACATAAGTGCTGTGGTGATTGTATGATTTCTAATTGCTAATAACTAATATTAAAATATAATAAAAATATGATTTTATGGTGTAAAATAGAAAACCGGACTTAGGGTAATTTTTCTGGATTTTATTGGGCCTCTGACCTATTTATAAATACCTAAAAACTATTTAAACTAATTATTAATTAATTATTATTATTATTATTATTATTATTATTATTATTATTATTATTATTATTATTATTATTATTATTTTGTTTTGGTCCCGGCCCGGCCCAGTGGGCCGAAACCCAGCAGCCCAGCCCAGCCACCCCTAGCGGGTCGGGCGGGTCCGCCCACCCGGAGCCTGCCGCCCGACCCGCACCCCCATCTCCCCCACGCAGACACCCCCCCCCCCCCGCGGTTTCCGTCGCGTTCTCTGGCCACGTCGCCGGAGAACCGCCTGGCCTCACCCCCATGTCTCCACGACCTCCCCTCGGCCGCCTAACCCGGCCACGTCCGTCGCCGGCACCCCCTATAAATTTCTCCCTCTTCTTCTCCTCCGTCTCACTTCCCCTAACCCTAACCCCGATCTCCGGTGGCCCTCACCTCGACCCGACCTCCAGCACCGCCCGGAACCCGCCGTCCACCACCCTCCAGGGCCTCCGGCCCCTGCACCGACTCCTTCCCCGACAGCGCCGAGCAGCAGCAGCAGCTAGAGCCGAACCCCGCCGCTGCTCCAGCCGCCTCCGGCCCCTGCGCCGCCTCCGCCCAGCCTCGCCGGCGCCGTCCGAGCCTCTCCGGCCGGCCTCCCCCACCGCAGCGCCGCCCCTCAGCCGCCGCAGCCCCGCCTGGGAAGCCCTAACCCTAACCCTAATTTGATCCCCGAGTCCGACACGTGTCGGACACGACGAGAACCCTATTTTTCGATCCCGTTCAGGTGCGTGTATTTTCTTGCTCGTAGCTCGGATTTCGATTCGGTAAATTGCGTTGCGTAGCCTGTATGACCCTCTCGGTGTTCGGACAAACCGCTCGGGGTATCGCATCCTGTGGTGATCGCACACCGCGATCCAAAAAAGGAAAAACCAGACCATGTTTTACCCCGGAACTGAGTATGCCCCGCCAAATGGGACAACTTGGTCGCGTGCGGTCTTCACAGATTCATGCGCGTCGTCGATACGGACGTGTGGGATTTCGCGGAAGCTAATTCGGGTGTGCGTGCACACCGAAATCAACGCGTATCCGCGGACATCGCCCCGTATCCGACTTTTCTGTAATTCACCCTAACTTTGTGCACACACGTCGGATCGAGACGAAACTTGTGCCATCGGACTCGTAGCGATACGCTGGTCCTGTGGGTCAAGTTTGGTTCAATTCTGAGAACGTTGACGAAATCGCGTGTCGTGGGCCCCACAGGCCCCACTCGACGGGCGATTTTGTGATCGGCTCATCGAAATTCAATTCTGGAAGTTCCGTTGGGTTCGTATCAGCGTTTCTGACCTGTTGATACTAAGTTTGGTAAATTTGGAGATAGTTGACCCTGACACATTTTCGGTGCAAAGCGGGCCCACCGGTGGACCCCGTTTTGGCCCGAAATTACCGTTTTTGCCCTTGTCTCCAAATTGGACCCAAGGACAGGCGTTCCTAGCTATTTGACACCTTCTGAGCGTGATGGTACTGTTTATTTCAGCTTTTGGAGACATCTCTAAAAATTTTCGAGAACAGGACCTAAGTGGAATCCAAACATCAGGCAAGTGCACCTTGCCAAACTTGCAGTCTTTATCTTCATATTTCCTGTAATAATACTTTGCTGGATGTCTTGTGTAAATTTATATAAACTTGTTTAAACTGCTTAACCTAGGAAACGTATGACGTACCTAGTGTCCGATCCTAGTCGGGTGCCAACACCGTACGCGATGTTGGGTTCGTCATTTAGAGATGGATTTACGATACCCTTTAGTTTTGTACTTGACATATCAAGTACCCTACAACCCAGGACACTTGACACTATACATGGACAGAATCTTCCTGAGATATTCATGGTGATTCTGTATAGGATACAGGACTTGACAGAGATATTTTAGTTATAGACAGTTTGACTTGTTGCATTAGTTATAATCCCGCTAACATGGACATGAGACGTTATGGTCATGGTTTGCGTGATTACATTGGGTGGGGAGAGACACACAGGCTACAGGCTGTTCTATATATATATATATCTACTATTATTGTGAGGTTGTAGACTCTCCAGCAGAGCTAGACCCTTTACGTGTTATTACTGCTACCGGCTCCCCGACACAGAGCTTGTAGCGGTCTCAGCCTGAGTTCTAGTGCTGCTCTCATATTGCATATCATTTAGCTGGTTACATAGTTTACCCCATTATTTACTTATTGCTGCACTGCTTATTTATTTGGCTTGTATTTTCTGTATCTTGCTATGTCCCCTGAGGACCTGGAATGGATTATGTCCCCAGGTTTAGCTGAGGAGCAGTACCCCGAGATATACGGGACAGGAGCTGAAGCTATTGCTGGACTTGGTACTGGAGCAGAACTGAACCCTGAAGACGAGGTGACTGCCGAAGACTTCTCTTGAGTACCTGATCCCGTACTCAGTATTTACTTTATGTTTATCTCTTTTGTTCCTGGCCTACTGAGCCAGAGTATTCAAACATATGTCGGATTGTTTCTCCGACCGACTTGTTGAGATTTGTTGCTACTTATTTCTATTCCATTATGCAGTTTATTTATTTATCTTTTATGGATGAGATTAGTGTGACTTGTTGTAGTAGACCTTCTTTACAGCTTAAGTGCGCCCTGATGGTTCTATTAAATTGGGTTGACCATCGGTGCGTGCTGCTGGCCATTGCCACGTGTCCAGTCCCTCGATATTTGGGACTGGGGCGTGACATAGTTTTTGTGGTGGCCCATGCAGGTCAATCTTAAATTGTTCGGTTTCAACTTAGGGACCGAACAGGCCTGCAATAAGATTGGATAAGTTATAGGATCTCATCCATTGATTGAATCGTTTTTGGACTCTATGTCGAATTTAATTTAATTGCTTGAATTACATCCTGATTTGATTCCTCTGTGCGTTCTCATTGTTTCCTTTTTATGCAGAGTAATGGATCCCAGAAGTGGTGACGAGAATCCCTTGGGTACACCGCCTGAAGCTGTAGTTACCTGTGAAGCTGGAACGACACCAGATACCAGAGGACAATCCTCTCAGAGCAATCAATCTGGTCAGCCCAGTTTCAGGTTCAGGCGTGATGACATCCCGCCTCCACCCCAGTTCCCTCCTACGATGCCTGTCTTTCCCCCAGGGCAGGCAATGGACGGACATCAAATGTTCCAGATATTCTATGCCATGATGCAGGCACAACAACAGATCCAACAGGAGGCCCAACGTCATGAGGCCGAGAACCTAAGGAACAGCATAGTCGAAGCATTGGAATATGCAAATCCACCAAATAGGCGACCAGCGACGGGATCTATCACAGATTTCCGCCAACTCAAACCCCGTACCTTCTCGGGCAAGGAAGGACCAACTGAAGTTCATGAATGGCTTACGAACACGCAGCATCAGTTAGAGGCCGCTGAACTCCCAAGGGACAAGTGGATGATTGCCGTCAGGATGCAACTGACGGACAACGCGCACCATTGGTGGCTGTCCGAAGAAAGAAGGCTCGGACATGATCAGGTCACCTGGGAGGAGTTCTCCAGACTCTTCCAGGAAATGTACATCCCTGCTGTAGCTCGGTCAGAAATCCGAGACAAATTCAACCGCCTGATCCAGGGAAATATGTCGGTGGAGGAATACAACGCTGAATTCATTCGCCTGAGCCGCTTCGCCCCTTCTCTAATTCCTACCGAAGAAGAGAAGGCGGAGAAGTTCTTTGATGGACTCAGGTTCGAGCTCCAGAAGTTAATCGGATCTGTCGTGCCCACATCATACACCGACGTCCTTGCTGCAGCACGTCGTATGGAGCGCGTTACTCGGAGGAAGTCAAGCCTGAAACGTCCATTCTCCTCAGCACCGTCCAAGTCTTCACCTGGGGATTCTGCCAAACGGCCCCAGAAGAACCTGCCTCAGAAAGCAGCATCAAAATACCTACTTGTCATTACTGCGACAAAATAGGTCATATTAAAAGAGAATGTAGACGCAAGCTGGGACTCTGCCTGGTTTGCGGATCCGGACAACACTTCTCAAAGGACTGCTCGGAACGTCGAGAGGGAGTTCCGAATCAACCAGCTCCACCTGCACCTAGGCCAGCTCTTCCAGCTGGGGGAGCAACTCAGACAGGGCCTGGAGGAGCCAGGCCACCTCTACCACCTCAGGCAGCTTTGTTCCAGCAGGCTCGTCAGCAAAGGGGTCCCGCTCAGGGACGAGGTCAGGCATATGCACTAGCAGTCACAGAAGAAGCTACTGCAGGTGAAGTGATAGCAGGTACCATATTAGTAGCTTCAATTCCTGCTGTAGCTCTATTTGATTCTGGAGCCTCGCATTCATTTATTGCTGCTAGCTTCGTAGCCACAAATAGAGTAGCTATCGCACCTCTCTCGAAGATGAAGAGAATTCTCACGGGAGGTGGGATTATCCGGGTTAGTGATATCTGTAGATCCTGTTCGGTAGTAGTCTGTGGCCGAGAGATGCGAGCCCAATTCCTGATCTTTTCTATGCCTGATTATGATATTGTACTTGGTATGGACTGGTTAAGTCAGTACCATGCGACACTGGATTGCCGGCTTGGAAAAGTGATATTTAGACCCCCTAGCCATCCTGAGTTTGAATTTCTTCGAGGAGCTGTAGAACAAGGGGTCCAGCCAACTCTTAGGGTATTAACTGTAGAAGAGGATTCAGGTTACCCAAGAGTCATATCGGAATTTGTGGATGTATTTTCCGACGACCTTCCAGGTTTACCACCTGATCGGGAGATAGAATTCACAATAGACCTAACTCCAGGAGCCGAACCTATCACTTCATCGGTATATCGGCTAGCACCTAAGGAGTTAGTGGAGTTGAAAGCGCAAGTTGACGATCTTCTGGAGAAAGGATTCATCCGGCCTAGTGTTTCACCTTGGGGAGCGCCCATACTTTTTGTACCAAAGAAGGACGGGACTGTACGCTTGTGCATTGACTATAGAGCCCTTAATGCTGTAACTGTTAAGAACCGGTACCCCTTACCACGCATTGATGACTTGTTTGACCAATTGAGTGGTGCTAGGATATTCTCAAAGATTGACCTTAGATCTGGTTATCACCATATTAGGGTGAAGAAGGAAGATATCCCAAAGACGCCCTTCAGGACTAAGTACGGATACTATAAATTCCTAGTAATGCCGTTTGGTCTAACCAACGCACCTGCTGTATTTATGAGTTTGATGAACGGAGTCTTCCATCAGAACTGGGATAAGTTCGTGGTGGTATTCATTGATGATATTCTAGTCTACTCCAAGGACCACGAAGAGCACGAGGAACACCTCAGAATTGTGCTAGAAACTTTGAGAAGGGAGAAGCTGTATGCCAAACTCAGCAAATGTGAGTTCTGTATGGACAAGGTACCATTCTTAGGACATATTATCTCGGGTGAAGGACTGTCTGTGGACCCAGAGAAGGTCACTGCTATAGAAACCTGGCCTACCCCTACCTCTGTTGCGGAAGTGAGAAGTTTTCTTGGACTTGCTGGGTATTACCAGCGGTTCGTAGAAAATTTTTCAAGGATCGCAGAGCCGATGACTAAGCTGACACGGAAGGATCAGGAGTTCATATGGACGGAAGAATGCCAGAATGCCTTTGAAGAATTGAAGAGGCGTCTAACAACAGCACCAGTCTTGACTCTTCCCTCAGGGTCATGAGGTTTTGTTGTTTATAGTGATGCGTCCGGTAGTGGACTAGGTTGTGTCTTGATGCAACATGGCAAGGTTATCGCTTATGCATCGAGGCAGTTGAAGGTCCACGAGAAGAATTACCCAACGCACGACCTGGAGCTAGCTGCAGTGATTTTTGCATTGAAGATCTGGAGGCATTATCTGTATGGAGAGAAGGACGAAATATTCACTGATCATAAGAGCTTGAAGTATGTTTATACTCAGAAGGAGCTCAACATGAGGCAAAGGCGTTGGCTTGAGTTGATGGTGGACTTTGACATAGATCTGCAATACCACCCGGGGAAAGCAAATGTTGTAGCCGACGCCCTCAGCAGAAAACCCTCGGCTTATTTCTTAACTGAGCAGCCTCAGCTATTACAAGACTTGCAAGATCTCCAGATAGAGGTTGTTTTACCTGGACAAAATGGTTTGCTGGCTAACCTCGAAGTTAAGTCATCGCTGGTGGAGAGAATCAAAGAAGCTTTGCCTAATGATGCCAAATTCCGAAGGCTGAAAGAGAGAACCGAAGTAGGCATGCAAACGGGACTTCGCATCCACGAGGATGGGACATTAAGGTGCAGAAATCGCCTATATGTTCCAAATGGAGAATTAAGGCAGGAGTTGATGACGGAAGCACATAGCTCCATATACTCTGTTCATCCAGGAGGAACCAAGATGTACCAGGACTTAAGACAATATTACTTGTGGCATGGAATGAAAATTGAGATTGCCCGATTTGTGGCAAAATGTTTAGTCTGCCAGCAGGTGAAGGCCGAGCACCAAAGGACTGCAGGTATGTTGCAGCCACTTCCTATACCTGAATGGAAGTGGGAGCATATTACCATGGACTTCGTCACTGGATTTCTAAGAAGCCCTAGTGGAAAGGATGCGGTATGGGTCATCGTGGATCGGCTCACTAAGTCGGCTCACTTCTTGCCATTCAGAGTCGGACAATCCACGGAAGTACTAGCCGACATGTATATGCGACAGATCATAAAATTACATGGAGTGCCGGTTAGTATTGTATCAGATCGAGACTCGAGATTTACATCTCACTTCTGGCGAAGCATGCAAGAGAGTCTCGGCACCAGGCTCAAATTCAGTACTGCCTATCATCCTCAGACAGATGGCCAATCGGAGCACACAATTCAGATCTTGGAAGATATGCTGCGATCATGTATACTGGACTTCGGAGGATCTTGGGAAGATCATCTGCACTTAGTGGAGTTCTCCTACAACAACAGCTATCAGGCAAGCATTCAGATGGCACCTTTCGAGGCGTTGTACGGAATGAAGTGCAGATCGCCTATATGTTGGAGCGACGTTGGCGAACGTCAATTACTGGGTCCAGAGTTGGTAACGGAGACAGTGGAGAAAGTAAGGCAGATTCAGAATCATCTCCGTGCAGCCCAGGATAGACAGAAGCATTGGGCCGATGCGCACAGACGTCCCCTGGAGTTCAAGGAAGGAGAGCATGTATTTTTTAGGATCTCGTCCACTAGAGGTACTATCCGATTTGGCAGCAGAGGCAAGTTAAGCCCAAGGTATATTGGGCCATTTGATATCTTGGAGCGCATTGGTGAGGTGGCTTATCGTCTTGCATTACCTCCATCCTTAGAGAGAGTGCATGATGTATTCCATATCTCACAGCTGAGGCGATACGTGACCGACCCAAGTCATATAGTTGATCATTCTGAGATTTCGGTGGGACCTAGCCTGAGATAGGAGGAGCAGCCAGTGGGTATACTCGACACCAGTGAGAAGACACTGCGAGGGCAGACAATCAGACTGGTTCGGGTAGCTTGGAAACAGCACTCTTCTGGCGAATCGACCTGGGAACGAGAGGATGTTATGCGCCAGCATTACCCACACTTATTTGCAGAATCAGGTAAAACCTAAGCATTCTTTAATTCTGTAAATTTGTGCCTTTGTAGTTTACCCTTCGATTGCGAGGACGCAATCCTCTTAAGGGGGTAGATTGTAATCACCCTCAAATTTTCAGATTTTTAAAATCAATCTTTTGGGGATTTTCTGCAATTTTCAGGAATTTACATAAGTGCTGTGGTGATTGTATGATTTTTAATTGCTAATAACTAATATTAAAATGTAATGAAAATATAATTTTATGGTGTAAAATAGAAAACCGGACTTAGGGTAATTTTTCTGGATTTTATTGGGCCTCTGACCTATTTATAAATGCCTAAAAACTATTTAAACTAATTATTAATTAATTATTATTATTATTATTATTATTATTATTATTATTATTATTATTATTATTATTATTATTATTATTATTATTATTTTGTTTTGGGCCCGGCCCGGCCCAGTGGGCCGAAACCCAGCAGCCCAGCCCAGCCACCCCTAGCGGGTCGGGCGGGTCCGCCCACCCGGAGCCCGCCGCCCGACCCGACCCGCACCCCCATCTTCCCCACGCAGACACCCCCCCTCCGCGGTTTTTGCCGCGTTCTCCGGCCACGTCGCCGGAGAACCGCCTGGCCTCACCCCCACGTCTCCACGACCTCCCCTCGGCCGCCTAACCCGGCCACGTCCGTCGTCGGCACCCCCTATAAATTTTCCCCTCTTCTTCTCCTCCGCCTCACTTCCCCTAACCCTAACCCCGATCTCCGGCGGCCCGATCTCCGGCGGCCCTCACCTCGCCCCAACCTCCTGCACCGCCCGGAACCCGCCGCCCACCACCCTCCAGCGCCTCCGGCCCCTGCGCCGCCTCCTTCCCCGACAGCGCCGAGCAGCAGCAGCAGCTAGAGCCGAACCCCGCCGCTGCTCCGGCCGCCTCCGGCCCCTGCGCCGCCTCCGCCCCTCCCCACCGCAGCGCCGCCCCTCAGCCGCCGCAGCCCCGCCTGGGAAGCCCTAACCCTAACCCTAATTTGATCCCCGAGTTCGACACGTGTCGGACACGACGAGAACCCTATTTTTCGACCCCGTTCAGGTGCGTGTATTTTCTTGCTCCTAGCTCAGATTTCGATTCCGTAAATTGTGTTGCGTAGCCTGTATGACCCTCTCGGTGCCCGGATAAACCGCTCGGGGCATCGCGTCCTGTGGTGATCGCACACCGCGATCCAAAAACAGGAAAAACAAGACCATATTTTACCCCGGAACTGAGTACGCTCCGCCAAACGGGACAACTTGGTCGCGTGCGGTCTTCACAGATTCGTGCGCGTCGTCGATACAGACGTGTGGGATTTCGCAGAAGCTGATTCGGGTGTGCGTGCACACCGGAATCAACGCGTATCCGCGAACATCGTCCCGTATCCGACTTTTCTGCAATTCACCCTAACTTCGTGCACACACGTCGGATCGAGACAAAACTTATGCCATCGGACTCGTAGCGATACGCTGGTCCTGTGGGCCAAGTTTGGTTCGATTCTGAGAACGTTGACGAAATCGCGTGTCGTGGGCCCCATAGGCCCCACTCGACGGGCGATTTTGTGATCGGCTCATCGGAATTTAATTCTGGAAGTTCCGTTGGGTTCGTATCAGCGTTCCTGACCTGTTGACACTAAGTTTGGTGAATTTGGAGATAGTTGACCCTGACACGTTTTTTGGTGCAAAGCGGGCCCACCGGTGGACCCCGTTTTGGTCCGAAATTATCGTTTTTGCCCTTGTCTCCAAATTGGACCCAAGGACAGGCATTCCTAGCTATTTGACACCTTCTGAGCGTGATGGTACTATTTATTTTAGCTTTCGGAGACATCTCTAAAAATTTTCGAGAACAGGACCTAAGTGGAATCCAAACATCAAGCGAGTGCACCTTGCCAAACTTGCAGTCTTTATCTTCATATTTTCTGTAATAATACTTTGCTGGATGTCTTGTTTAAATTCATATAAACTTGTTTAAACTGCTTAACCTAGGAAACGTATGACGTACCTAGTGTCCGATCCTAGTCGGATGCCAACACCGTACGCGATGTTTGGTTCGTCATTTAGAGATGGATTTACGATACCCTTTACTTTTGTACTTGACATATCAAGTACCCTACAACCCAGGACACTTGACACTATACATGGACAGAATCTTCCTGAGATATTCATGGTGATTCTGTATAGGATACAGGACTTGACAGGGATATTTTAGTTATAGACAGTTTGACTTGTTGCATTAGTTATAATCCTGCTGACATGGACATGAGACGTTATGGTCATGGTTTGCGTGATTATATTGGGTGGGGAGAGACACACTGGCTACAGGCTGTTCTATATATATATCTACTATTATTGTGAGGTTGTAGACTCTCCAGCAGAGCTAGACCCTTTACGTGTTATTACTGCTACCGGCTCCCCGACGCAGAGCTTGTAGCGGTCTCAGCCTGAGTTCTAGTGCTGCTCTCATATTGCATATCATTTAGCTGGTTACATAGTTTACCCCATTATTTACTTATTGCTGCACTGCTTATTTATTTGGCTTGTATTTTCTGTACCTTGCTATGTCCCCTGAGGACCTGGAATGAATTATGTCCCCAGGTTTAGCTGAGGAGCAGTACCCCGAGATATACGGGACATGAGCTGAAGCTATTGCTGGACTTGGTACTGGAGCAGAACTGAACCCTGAAGACGAGGTGACCGCCGAAGACTTCTCTTGAGTACCTGATCCCGTACTCAGTATTTACTTTATGTTTATCTCTTTTGTTCCTGGCCTACTGAGCCAGAGTATTCAGACATATGTCGGATTGTTTCTCCGACCGACTTGTTGAGATTTGTTGCTACTTATTTTCATTCCATTATGCAGTTTATTTATTTATCTTTTATGGATGAGATTAGTGTGACTTGTTGTAGTAGACCTTCTTTACAGCTTAAGTGCGCCCTAATGGTTCCATTAAATTGGGTTGACCATCGGTGCGTGCTGCTGGCCATTGCCACGTGTCCAGTCCCTCGATATTTGGGACTGGGGCGTGACAGTGTTAGCCCCTTATTTTGAGATCACTTCTCTGACTTCGGTCAACAATATGTATATATTAGACCATTGCTGGTATATTTGATCATGTATAATTATACTCTGCTAGTGCAATATTTTGTATTCACTAGCTTCATGATCATATGTGGTATATAATTTGGGACACCTTTTTACTGTCATATATGATATACTCTTGTACTTGTGTTGATGGATTGAGATACTAGGATTTGTCGGCCTTAGGACTGACGTCATAGCATGCTAGAGTCCACTCATATGTCTGCTAGACAACCTTAGCACATTGCGGCTTCTTTCGGTATTCTGCAATGTGTGGTTGGCCATGTCAGTTCTCGTATTTATCCAGTATTCTTGGAGCGGGACGTGACACCCTATTTGTAAATTCTTCAAAAAAAAAAAATATCTTTACTACAAATATCCCAAAATTTATCCCTATGTACGAAATTTTCTATTTAAACAATTATGTACAATAATGTTCCTTATTAAAAACCGTTTTTCATAAATAAAGTAGCAAGAAGCACGTCTAACTCTTTATTGTAGGCACACCCCTTTTTAAACATAGTGGGCACGCCATTGGAGTTAGAGCTCCGTCCCTCTTTCCTAGGGCGCCAACTCTCACGACCCCCCAATATGATGCGTCATTGGAGTTGGTGCCTGACCTATTCTCCTATTGGAATGCTAACTCCAGTTGTGCCTCACCCAATGCGCCATTGGATATGACGTTTAATTTCCTTCACTGCAAATTCAAAAAAAAATTCCCTCTTCACTACAAATAGGCCAAATTACTCCCAAATATACGATTTTTTATAATAATAATAGGATTACTTTTAAAAAATAATATAAGGTATAAAAATTAAGAAAAAAAAGAGTAAAAAATGAAGTAATTTTGTAAGTTGTAATGTAATTGTGATTACATGAGTATTATGATGTAATTAGTTTTAAAAGAAAGGAATGTAATATAATTAAGTTGGTAATGTTTAATCAAACTTGTAAAGTCGGACCATTACATTACATCTAAAAAAATTTGTCCAACCAACCACTCGAATTAGATTTACAATTTAATGTCCAGCCATTACATTACATCTAAAAAAATTGTCCAACCAAACACTCAAATTGGATTTACAATGTAATATCGGGCCCTGAGTTCTTTTCTTGAAGAAGAGTGTTGATTTGTTTTTAGGAGCAGCCCTAGTCCAGGGAGGGCTGTGTTACTACCCAGGACCAAAGACTAGGGCACCAATATGGCTCTATCTAAAATGTAACTAGTATGTACCATGAGCCAAATTTAATAGAAAATAGTTATGGTGTAGTGGTTCTCATGTTTGACTTGCACACTAAAAACTTTTAGTTTAATTTTTCATGCAAATAATTTTTTTTTAATTTACTTTATTTTTTATTATTGTTTTTACATTATATGTGGGAGGTCATTTTGGAAGTTTTCCTTGGGCTCTCATGATCAGTGGGCCGGCCTTGTTTGTTTTTCTCGTGTATATCATCAAAAGTTATGATTATGCAGGCTTGATTGTGTTTTCTGTTCTACATTATCTTGTCAAGGTATGGACGAAATTGCTATAAACGCCCTCTCTCTCTCTCTCTCTCTCTCTCTCTCTCTCTCTCTTCCTTGTTCTTTGTCTTTTAGCAATACGACCCTAGAGTAAGTTTCTTGATAAAGGCATTGCAAAGATGACTCGGACTGTCCTTAATATTTTTCTAAAATTTTTACTTAAAATTTTACTCAAAACTAGTCCAAAAATTTATTTAGGACTGTCAAAATTCTGACAGTCCTTTAAATAGTTTGGACTATCAAAATTTTGACAGTCCTAAATAATATATGCAATTCAATGAATTGTTAAAATTTTAATAGTCCAACCTATTGAAAGGACTGATAGTCCTAAATAAAATTTTGGACTAATTTTAAATAAAACTTTAAGTAAAAAAAATTTAAAAAAATAAATTTAGGTCCGTCTAGTGTATTTTTTAGTGCCTTTAACATCAGCCCTAAAGTAAACATGTGGAAAGTGTAGTTCTAAGCAATTGAATCACACTTGCGCAAAGAGAGCAACTGTAACTGTTACAAGGAAAACGTCAGATGTTTTCATATACCTTTGTTTGCTGTCATCTGCTATTTATAGAAGATTTAATATTTGTGCTTTATATTAATTTATGTTAGGCGTACATAAATATTAAACATGAATTCTCGTATTGCAATCTCCAGTATCATGAACATGTGAAGGTGTCAGAATTAGTCAAGGTTCAATATGTGTAGAGAACAGATCTGCTGTTCCAAAAATCACTATGTTCCATTCTGTCCTCCTCTCCGTTTTTTTTTTTTTTATTATTTATTTTTAAACTTGTCAGTGGGACCAAAAGTACATAAGTGGGAGGACAGAATGGGGCACAGTAATTTTCGGAACAGCCGATCTGCTTCGCGATATGAACTGCGTCCACAAGTCCCAGAGGTAAATACTTGTAGAACTATTGTATACAGACAATATGTGCGTGATTAAATATATTTCTGGTATCATGAACTATCTTGCCTCATTTGGTTCACAGAAATAAAAAAAATTAAAATTTTTTCTTTCTGAAAATTATAATTTTTTTTAATTTTTTTTAAGAATTAAAAGAAAAAGTGAATAATTAAGAGTGGAAAAGTGATGCCATGGGATGAGTGGAGGAACCATTTTCTTACTTTTTTTTGTCTTGAGAATTAATTTTTTTTATGCTCATTTTCTTTGAATTCAAACACATAAAAAAGTAAAAAAAAAAATTTAAGATTCTGATTCCACAAACCAAACGTAATCTCTCGATTTTATACCGTTAATACTTTTGAGCAGGTTTTATTCTCCCATGTACTTTCAAAAGTTATCAAAAAAATTGAAAAAAATAAAGGATTTTGTTAACATGTCTTAAGGACACATGTTAATACATTGATAAATGTATATTTTATATTGCTACTTCCACTAGCAAATTTATCAATATATGTTCAAAATATTTACTGTACCGATAATAATTTTATATTAATTAAATATAACGATAGAAATTTAAAAAAATTGAAATTCTGATACATATCGCCAACCAAGATGGCGAAATATTGGAGAACTTGATTTTCGCCAACTGGGTTGGCAAAAATCCAATAAGAATCCGACGTGTCAATTTTTTGGGCGGGAGAGGGATGGATTTTCGCCAACCCAGTTGGCGAAAATTTGGTTGCCCAAATTTTTGCCAACTCAGTTGGCGAAAATGTGGTGGGTCGATTTTTATTTTTATTTTTTTTTGGGTTTTATGTTTAGGATTTGATTTGGTTTGGATTTTTTTGTTGGTTTGATTTGTGTTGATTTTTTTGTTGGTTTTTTTTGTTTTGTCGGTTTGTTTTCTGGGTATGTTCATAGTAACTCTGGGTATCTTCATAGTAACGTTCATATTTTTACAACGGCTCTTTTTTTCTCATATCTATAAATTTCTTCTGCTATTCAATTTTCACTCAACCCACTTATACTTTCAAACAGAAGTTACTTCAGCTCAATCACTATGTATTTAGAAGCTCATTTTCATGTGATGGATCAAAGTTCAACAATATTATGTTCGGTTGGAGGTGTGCTTAATGGGTTAGTTTATGAAGGAGGTTTAACTGAAACTTTTTTAATTGATCGAAATATTTCGTTTGATAGTTTACGTAATCAAATTGTTGAGCAATGTTCTATTGATTATGAATTTATATTGGTTTATGTTTATTTAACTAATTGTATAAAGTTAGTTAGTGAACAAACATGAAAATTTATTCTAGAAGTTAATGTACAAGCAACGTATATTAATATTTATGTAACTTCACCACCACCTAGAAATAATATTGTAAGTAGTATACGTGCTTCTAATCAAGTTAATAATGCTCCTAGTTCTTCTTATCAAGCTATTTCATTTACTGAACAAGAACATATAGTAGATGATGATAATAACGACGATGAAAACAGTGATAATTTAATTAAAAATTTAGATGATGAATTTGATGGTAATGTTGATAGTGTTAGCATTTCAAGATTAATCTGTAAACATCTAGATTTTTAAAATTTAATTTTAGAGTTTCAATTATTGGAATTATGAATTTTTTAGATTAAGGAAGATTTGTCTGTAATTTTTAGCTAATTATAATAAATATTCTTCATGGATTTATATTTTTTTGTATTAAATTAATTATTAAAATAATACAAAAATTATATTTTTGGATGTATAATTAATAATAGAATATTTTGTAATTTTTCTAAAATTTATTGGGGTCCAAAACTATTTTTTAATGGCCAAGTATTTATTGTTTATATAAACCAACCCAACCCAACCCAAACCAACCCAAACTGAACCAATCCGAATCAAACCAACCCAACTAACCGAACCCGGATCCCAAACCCATACCCACAATCCACCAACTCGCGACCCGACCCGAAAGCCCAACCCATTCAGTAACAGTAACCCCCGCAGCTTCCCCGCACCCCCTCCCTTCCTCTTCCAAAACGGTCCCGACCCCCTCACTTTCGCTCCCTATAACTCCCTCCCTGCCACCCTATATAAACTCTAGCCAAGCCGACCACCACCACCATCTTCTCCTCTACCACCCCGACCAACCTTAGCCGCCGACGACCGCCGGACAGTCGCCGCAGTACGCCGCAAGAAGCCACCGTGCAGCCGCCCAAAATCTTGAGCAAACAACACAGCGAGTTACCCATCTTCTAGCCCTTGTATCTCCCTGCGCAGTTAACTAAATATCGATCCGTCGAATACTATACGAAGACCACATGACCCTCTTGAACCCTGTTTAATTAGTTCGGCCTATCATGTCCTGTGTCGGTCGTAATTCGCGACACAAAACAGAAAAAAAATGACCAATTTTGTAGTTCAGAAACTGTTCCAATCATCCATGTTCATGTTTATTTTTTTTCCAACCTAATTAATATTTTTAAATTTTACTTGAACAGTAATTTAGACAATATAACCGAGTTTTAATCTCTTTAATTAGTTTATTTTAATTTGCTGTATGCTGTGATTTATTCGCTGTTGAATTTGACCGAAAATTTAGTTTTCTAAACCCAAATTTTTCTGAAACGGGGTGCGTCCTGCTAAACGAGGTAACTTTGTCGTGTGCAAATTATACCGAAAGGCGCGTATCATCAACGCGAACGTGTAAAATTTCGTGAAAGTTGATTTGGATGTGCGTGCACACCAGAATCAACGAGTATCCGTCGAAAAGTCCCACATCGACCTGTTATGACACTCGTCATAATTTCGTGTGTGTTTGTCGTTTTGTAAAGAAACTTACGCCATCAGATTTATAGCGTTACGCTGGTCCTGTGACCCAAGTTTGGTTTGATTCTGAGAACATTGACGAAACCATGTTTCGTGGGCCCCACGGTTCCACTTGACGGACAATTTCGTGACCGGATCATTGGAATTCAGTTTTGGACGTTCCATTGAGTTCATTTTATCGTTATGGACTTTTAAACACTAAGTTTGACGAATTTGGAGAACTTTATCTCTGACACATTTTTTGGTGCGAAGTGGGCCACATGTGGACCCCGCTTTGACCCGAAACTGTAAATTCTGCCACTGTGTTCAAATTGGACTTATGGGTAGTCAATCCTAGCTATTTCAAGTATTTTGAGAGTAATGGTAATATTTGTTTCAGTATCCGGAGGCGTACCTGGAGATTTCACTTATCTCGGAGCAACTGACGCAGCTCAGAACACAGGCAAGTGTACCTTGCCAACTTGCAGTAGATCTTGAGATATTATTTGCCATGTGGCTAGTCCTTCGATATTTTGGGATTGGGGCGTGACATAATTTTTGTGGTGGCCCATGCAGGTCTACGACTATATTGCTTTGGTTTCAACTAAGGAACCGAGCAAGTCTACGATTAGGATAGGATAAATTATAGGATCTCATACACTTTTTGATCTGTTTTTTACCTCTATATCGATTTCAAAATAATTTTTTTACTTGCATCCTGCCTTGATTCCTCTGTGCGCCTCATAGTTTACTTTATATGAAGAGTAATGGATCCATGAGCCAGCGATGAGACTTCCGAGAACATCATAAGGTGCTGTGGTTACCTACAACGATTGAGTGACAACATTAACTGGAGATCCATCCACTCAACAAAGCAATCAAGCAGATCAGCACGCCTCGAGGTTCCGGTGAGACGATATTTCACCACCGTCGCAGTTTACTCCACCGATGCCCATTTTTTTACCAGGACAGTCTATGGACGGACATCAGATATTCCAAATATTCTAAGCAATGGTGCAAGCACAACAGCAGGTTCATCAAGAGGCCCAAAAATACCAGGCGGAGAAGTTCTTTGACGGACTTAGCTTTGAGCTATAAAGATTGATCAGCTCCGTTGCAATTACTTCTTATACGGACGTCCTTGCTGCAGCCCGACACATAGAGTGCATTATCAGGAGAGAGTCCAGCCAGAAGCGTCCCCATGCACTAGCACCAGACCGAGCACAACATGAAGGAGCTGCAAAGCGACCAAAGATGAATCCACCACAGAGAGCATTTATACCACTATCACTAGTCCTTCCTACTTGTCACTACTGTGGCAAAGTAGGCCATATCGAGGGAGTGCATACTCAAATTGGAATTATGTTTAGCTTGCAGATCCAGTCAACATTCAGCCAGGGATTGCCCTGAGCGTCGAGAGAGAGAGCACTGATGATTCATCGACCAACCCTACCAGCACTAGGACTCCCTATTTATCATTATTGTGGAAAGGTAGGCCATCTCGCCAAGGAATACCGACGAAGATTGGGATTGTGTTTTTTTTACGGATCCAGCCAACATTCAGCCAAAAATTGCACGGAGCATCGAGGCGAAACACCGATGGTTCACCGACGAGCACCGATGGTTAACCGACAAGTTTTACCAGCACTGGGAGGGTATCAGATGAGGCCACCCTTGGCATCGCAGACAACGCTCTTTCAGCAGGATCAACAACAACAAAGGGCACCACCATAGGGACGTTGACAGGCTTTTGCGATGACAGTGGAGGAGGCACAGACTCGAGGAGTAGCGAATATGAGTAAGATTTAATTTTATCATAACTATCTATAATAGCGAATATTCCTAGTAATAGTGCCAGTTAGTTCCATTCCCTAACCTATACTTAGTATTATGTTAGCATGAACTTGTTAGTCTAGATTAGTAATATGTCAGTGGTATCCAAGTTTTTATAAGCTGTAGTTGATCCTCGTTCTAACCAGGCTCTTTTACTCTTGAGTTACTTATCTCTCATTGCCTAGGAAAAAGTTTTATTGCTTCCCTACGTGTTCTGCTTGAACAAAACTGTAATCACCCTAAAATTTTCAGTTATTTAAAATCAATTTTTGGGAATTTTCTGCAATTTTTCAGAAATTTACATAGGTGTTGTGGTGATTTTATAATTTTTAATTGCTAATAACTAATAATAAAATATAATGAAAATATGATTTTATGGTGTAAAATAGAAAACCGGACATAGGGTAATTTTTCGAGATTTTATTGGGCCTCAGACCTATTTTTAAATGCCTAAAAACTATTTAAGGTAATTAATTAATTATTTTTATTACTATTATTATTTTTATTTTTTTAATTTTTGGCCCAGCCCGCGGCCCGCTGGACCCGACCCACCGGGCCCAGACCCAAACCCGGCCCAACCCTGGCCTGACGGGTCGGACGGGTCGGCCAGACCCGCACCCGACCCGGATCCCCGTCCCTGACCACGTCCCACCCCGTGCCGCGTCTCGCGGCGGAGCCGCCGTCTCCGGCCCGCTCCGCCCGGCCACGTCCGCCTCCGCCTCCGCCTTCTCCGCCCTCTCCCCGCCTTCTCCGGCCTCCACCGCCTATAAAAGCCCCTCCTCCTCCTCCTCCGATTCTCCCACCGCCCTAGCCACCCCGCTCCCCGCCTCCAGGCCGCTGCCACCGCCTCCGGTGCCACCATCCCGCTCGCCGTGCCCCGTCGACGGCTCCTCCCCACCTCCCTCCTCCTCTCGCCGTCGAGCACCGGCAGCCGCAGCAAACAGCAGCAGCGAGCAGCAGCGAGCAGCAGCTCCGGCCGCCGTGCCGCTCAGCGCCGGCCGCCCGACCCTCCTCCTCGCCGCGCCGCGTGCCCCCGGCCCCCTCCGCCTCAGCCCGACCGCCTAGCCGCCGTCCCCGCCGGAGTTCGGCCAGAAACCCTAAACCCTAGGTTTTCGTGTCGTGTCGGACACGTGTGTCGGACACGAAATTCTCGGATTTTTGAGTCCCGTTCAGGTGCGTCTATCTCTCTCCTCGTAGCTCTGATTTCGATTCCGTAAATTACAACGCGTAGCCTGTATGACCCTCTCGGTGCCCGGACAAACCGCTCGGGGCATCGCGTCCTGTGGTGATCGCACACCGCGATCCAAAAACAGGAAAAACCAGACCCTGTTTCACCCCGGAACCGAGTACGTCCCGCCAAACGGGACGACTTGGTCACGCGCGGTCTTCACAGACACGTGCGCATCGTCGATATGGACGTGTGAGATTTTGCAGAAGCTGATTCGGATGTGCGTGCACACCGAAATCAGTGCGTATCCGCGGACATCGCCGCGTATCTGACTTTTCTGCAATTCACCCTAACTTTGTGTATACACGTCGGATTGAAACGAAACTTGCGCCATCGGACTCGTAGCGATACGCTGGTCACCCAAGTTTGGTTCGATTCTGAGAACGTTGACGAAATCGCGTGTCGTGGGCCCCACGGCCCCGCTCGACGGGCGATTTTGTGATCGGCTCATCGGAATCCAATTCCGGAAGTTCCGTTGGGTTCGTATCATCGTTCCTGACCTGTTGACACTAAGTTTGGTGAATTTGGAGACCGTTGATCCTGACACATTTTTCGGTGCAAAACGGGCCCACCGGTGGACCCTGTTTTGGCCCGAAATTATCGTTTTTGCCCTTGTCTCCAAATTGGACCCAAGGACAGACGTTCCTAGCTATTTGACACCTTCTGAGCATGATGGTACTGTTTATTTCAGCTTTCGGAGACATCTCTGAAAATTTTCGAGAACAGGACCTAAGTGGAATCCAAACATCAGACAAGTGCACCTTGCCAAACTTGCAGTCTTTATCTTCATAATTCCTGTAATAATACTTTGCTGGATGTCTTGTGTAAATTCATATAAACTTGTTTAAACTGCTTAACCTAGGAAACAGATGACGTACCTAGTGTCCGATCCTAGTCGGGTGCCAACACCGTACGCGGTGTTGGGTTCGTCATTTAGAGATAGATTTATGATACCCTTTACTCTTGTACTTGACCTATCAAGTACCCTACAATCCAGGACACTTGACACTATACATGGACAGAATCTTCCTGAGATATTCATGGTGATTCTGTATAGGATGCAGGACTTGACAGAGATATTTATTTATAGACAGTATGACTTGTTGCATTAGTTATAATCCCGCTGACATGGACATGAGACGTTATGGTCATGGTTTGCGTGATTACATTGGGTGGGGAGAGACACACAGGCTACAGGCTGTTCTATATATATATCTACTATTATTGTGAGGTTGTAGACTCTCCAGCAGAGCTAGACCCTTTACGTGTTATTACTGCTACCGGCTCCCCGACACAGAGCTTGTAGCGGTCTCAGCCTGAGTACTAGTGTTGCTCTCATTTACATATCACATAGATGGTTACATAGTTTACCCTGCTGTTTTATTTATTTAATTGTACTGCATTTATTTGGCTTGTTTTATTTTGTGCCTTGCTATGTCCACTGAGGACCTGGAATGGATGATGTCCCCAGGTTTACCTTAGGAGCAGTACCCCGAGATATACGGGACAGGAGCTGAGGCTATTGCTGGACTTGATACTGGAGCAGAACTGAACCCTGCAGACGAGGTGACTGCCGAAGACTTCTCCTGAGTACCTGTTCCCGTACTCAGTATTTATTTTATGTTTATCTCTTTTGTTCCTGGCCTATTGAGCCAGTATATTCAGACATAAGTCGGATTGTTTCCCCGACTGACTTGTTGTTGCTACTTATTTCCAATTCATTATGCAGTTTATTTTTTTATCTTTATGGATGAGATTAGTGTGATTTGTTGTAGTAGACCTTCGTTACAGCTTAAGTACGCCCTGATGGCTCCATTAAATTGGGTTATCCATCGGTGCGTGTTGCTGGCCACTGCCACGTGTTCAGTCCCTCGATATTTTGGGACTGGGGCGTGACAAAAACTCTCACACTTCCCCTTGATTTTTCTTTGTTTATGGTTCCTTATCGTTTGTGTCATGCTTCAACAAACATGTCTTGCAACCGCGTTATCTCTTCTGGAGCAAACATTTTCTTGACCAGTTACGTTTTATTTTTTTAATTGCGAGGACGTAATTCTTTTAAGGTGGGTAGATTATAAACACCTAAATTTTTAGAATTTAATTTTAGAATTTTAATTATTGGAATTATGAATTTTTGAGATTAATAAAAAAAAATCTGTAATTTTTAGCTAATTATAATAAATATTCTTCATAGATTTATATGTATTAAATTAATCATTAAAATAGTACAAAAATTATATTTTTTGGTGTATAACTAATCATAGAATATTGTGTAATTTTTTGAAAATTTATTGGGTCCAAAACTATTTTTTAATGACCAATATTTATTGTTTTATATAAACCAACCCAAACAACCCAAACCAAACCAAACCGAATCAAACCAACCCAACTAACCGAACCTGGATCCCAAACCCAAACCCGCAACCCACCAACCCGCAATCCGACCCGAAACACCAACCCATTCAGTAACAGTAACCCCCGTAGCTTCCCCGCACCCCCTCCATTCCTCTTCCAAAATGGCCCCGACCCCCTCACTTTCGCTCCCTGTAACTCCCTCCCTGCCACCCTATATAAACTCTAGCCTAGCCGACCACCACCACCATCATCTCCTCTACCACCCCGACCAACCTCAGCCGCCGACGACCGCCGGACAGTCGTCGCCGTACGCCGCAAGAAGCCACCGTTCAGCCGTCCAAAATCCTGAGCAAACAACACAGCGAGGTACCCATCTTCTAGCCCTTGTATCTCCCTGCACAGTTAACTAAATGTCGACCCGTCGAATCCTATGCGAAGACCACATGACCCTCTTGAACCATGTATAATTAGTTCGGCTTATTGTGTCCTGTATCGGTCGCAATTCGCGACACAAAACAAAAAAAATCAATTTTGTAGTTCAGAAACTGTTCCAATCACCCAAGTTCATGTCTATTTTTCTTCCAACCTAGTTAATATTTTTAAATTTCACTTGAACAGTAATTTAGACAATATAATCGAGTTTTAATATCTTTAATTAGTTTATTAATTGGTTGTATGTTGTGATTTATTCGCTGTTAAATTTGACCGAAAACTTAGTTTTCTAAACCCAATTTTTTTTAAAATGGGGTACGTTCCGCTAAACGAGGTAACTTCGTTGTGTGCGAATTGCATCCAAAGACGCGTATCGTCAACGCAGACGTGTGAGATTTTTTGGAAGTTAATTTGGATGTGCGTGCACACCGGAATCAACGCGTATCCGTCAAAAAGTCCTGTATCGACATGTTCTGACACTCGTCATAATTTTGTGTGTGCATGTCGTTTCGTAACGAAACTTACGCAATCGGATTTATAGTGTTACACTGGTCATGTGACCCAAGTTTCGTTGATTTTGAGAACATTAACGAAACCCCGTTTCGTGGGCCCCACGGTTTCACTTGATGGACAATTTCATGACCGGCTCATTGAAATCCAGTTCTGAATATTCCATTGGGTTCGTATCATCGTTCTGGATTCGCAGACACTAAGTTTGACGAATTTGGAGAACTTTATCTCTAGCACATTTTTGGTGCGAAGTGGGCCACATGTGGACCCCACTTTGACCCAAAATTGTCAATTATGTCCCTGTGTCTAAATTAGACTTATGGGTAGTCAATCCTAGCTATTTTAAATACTTTGAGAGCAATGGTAATATTTGTTTCAGCATCCGGAGGCGTACCTGGAGATTTTACTTATCTCGGAGCAACTGACGGAGCTTAGAACACAGACAAGTGTACCTTGTCAACTTGCAGTAGATCTTGAGATATTATTTGCTTGAGTTATTTCTATATACTTCTGTGTTGTACCTATTTAACCTAGGGCCGTGAAACGTTGCTTAACGTCCGAACAAGATTCGGTTGTCGACGCTGTATGCGGAGTCGTGTAACGTCACTTAGAGAGTTGAATCAACGATCCTATATATTTTCGTGCTTGCTTTACCAAGTACTTCATACCATAGGACACTTGAAACTATTCATGAGACAGAATATTTTTTGAGTTATTCATGGTGATTCAGTATAGGTTTATAGGATTCGTGACATAAGATTTGTATATACATAGATATTATTATGACTCGTTGTACTAGTTAGAGGTCATGATCTTGCGTGTTATGGACATGAGATATCGTGGACATGAGACGTGTGATTACATTGGGTGGGGAGAGACACACAGGCTACAGGCTGATTACATACATATATATTTTATTATTGCGGTACTTTAGTCTCCGTTCCAGAGCTTGGCCCATTACATGATATTACTGCTACCCGGCTCTCCGACATAGAGCTTGTAGTGGTTTCAGCCTAAGTACTAGTGATGCTCTCAACTTGCATTTCACATAGCTGGCTACATAGCTTGCCCTGAGGATATATTTTTATTTACTGTATTTAATTTGTATTGAGTTATTCTTGTACCTTGCTATGTCCCCTGAGGACCTGGATCCGGATTATGTCCCCAGGTATAGCAGAGGAGGATTACCCCAAGGTTTACGGGACAGGAGCTGACGTTGGAGCAGTACTGGCACCAGAGGGCGAGGTTGTGCCAGAGAATTTCTCCTGGATATTCTATTACATACTCAGTTATTTATGCTTCCAGTTATTTCATATCTTGACTCATGGACTTATGAATTAACTTATTTTATCGGGTTGTTACCCGAGACACTATTTATTTGGACTTGTTGATAAACTATATTTCTTTTTATCTATTATCTTGATTAGTCTATCATATTTAGTTATGTTTCTATTTGTGGATGAGATTAGAATTATTCTGTGATTGATGGTGTAGACTGCATTGATATTTATTACAGCTTAAGTGCACTCTAACGGGTCCATTAAATTGGGTTTGTCCATTGGATTGTACTGCTGGCCATTGCCACGTGGCTAGTCCCTCGGTATTTTGATAGTGTTAGCATTTCAAGATTAATCATTGGAAGAAAATTTGATAATCGTTCTGAATTTAGATATTTTATTAGTGATATAGCAATTGCACATAATTATACTTGTCATGCTACTTTAAATAATGCTAGTGGGATTATATATAAATGTAAAGATTTAAGTTGTAATTGGAGAGTATACGCTAAAGCAAGTGGTAAAGGTGAAGGTTTTGTTATTACTACGCTAAAAAATGTACATTCTTTTTTAGGGGAACTTACAACAGGTTCTCATCCATTAGCTACTACTGTATGGATTAAAAATAAGATTATTGATAAAATTCGAGATAATCAGTCGTATAGTCCATCGCATATTGTAAATGATATATATATATATATAGAACATAAAATATATATTAAATATTGTAAAGCTTGGAAAGCTAGGAAAGTTGCTCTATCCGTAATAAATGGTAGTTATATTGATGCATATAGTAGTCTTAAAGAGTATGATTTTAGAATTATTGAGACAAATCCAGGTAGCCAATGTTTAATACAGACTACAGAAGACAATAGATTTAAAAAAAAAATTATTTGTTTTAAGGCATGCATTAATGGATTTTTAAGGGGATGTTTACCTGTGATTAGTACTGATGCTACTTTTTCTTCTTCTAGATATCAAGGTATTTTATTTATTGCTTGTGCTCATGATCCAAATTATCAATTATATCCAATTGCTTATGCTGTTGCTGAGAGTGAAAATACTGATTCTTTGACTTAGTTTTTAAATGGTTTGAGAACATCTTTTGAAAAATATTTTGATGCATGGAATATAATTTTTTTTATATCAGATAAATAAAAAGGATTGATAAGGGCTATGCATGATATCTTTCCAGAATTGTCTCATTTTTTTGTATTCAATATTTTAAACAAAATTTGAAAAAACTCTTCAGATCTCCACATTTTCAACATAGTTTAGATTCTTGCTAGATGCTATAATAAACAGATGCGAAGTATTGTTTGTTAAAAATTAAAGCTGAAAACATAGATGTTTACAACTGGCTCATTGGAGTAAATGATGTAACTCGTATTTTTCACACTGGATAACAACTTATTCTTCTTGTCCCAAATTAGGTATTCACGCGTTGAATCTTGCTGAATGCTTCAATAACTGGATAAAAAATTTATGTGATAAACCAATAACGACATTACTTGATAGAACTCGAGCCAAAATTATAACACTTCAGGACAAGAACAGACAAAAAGCTGAAAATCTTCAAACTGATTATTGTTCGAAGATGTTACAAACTATGACTCTTATCATAAAAGAAAAACACCGGCTGCAAACATTGATATAGTTAGATATTTGTTTGAAATATTAGATTGTAAAACAAATAGAACATATGTTGTAGACTTAGATGAAAAATCCTGCTCATGTTTAAATTGGTATCAAACAATTTGCTTCCATGTGTACATGCATGTTATGCGTGTAAGTCTAAAAATATTAGCATCGAGAGTTTTTATCCATGTATTTTCTCTAAGAAAGCATTAAGAAGCGTATAGGAGTCGCACCTGGAGCCAATTTCAGTCCCCTACAACCTCCAAAATATATTGCTTAAAGGATACATTGGAGTACCAGATGTACGACGCAAGGCGAAAAGACCAAAGAAGAACCGGATTAAATCGAATGATCAAGCTGCAAGAGATCTTCGATGTAGTAACTGCAATGGTTTAGGACACAATAGAAGGAGATGTACAAACCAACTAAGAGAATGAAGGCATTGTCGTAGATTTTTAAATAGTTTTATTTTATGAGAACAATATGTAATTTTATTGAAATAGAAAAAATTTATATTCAAATAATATTGATAATGATATAACAATTTTATCGACCTCTCTTAGCTAATTCTCAATAGTTCGGACGGTCAATCTCTCTTAGATTTAGTCGGTCCCTCTTTTCTCGTGTATTCTCTGGGGCCGCATCATCACCACCTCCTTGACTGTCCTCCACTTGAGATGGCATCGGTGCTGATGGAGTTGTCAAGATATGCGTATAGCTGGTAACTCCGGGGGCGAATAGGCTATCCCACTGAGAATCTCCTTCGGGGGCCCACTGAGTAGTGTCCGCACCGGCCGTCGCCTGAGAAGTGCCTAGTCAGGCCAATGAGAAATGCCCGCACCAGCCCACTGAGAAGTGCCCGCACCAGACCACTGAGTAGTGCTCGCACCGGCCGTCTCCTGAGAAGTGCCCCAGTCAGGCCAATGAGTAGTGTACTCATCATCCCACTGAGAAGTGCCCGTACTATCCCACTGAGTAGTGCTCGCACCGACCATCGCCTGAGAAGTGCCCCAGTCAGGCCACTGAGTAGTACCCGCACTAGTCGTCGCCTGAGAAGTGCCCCAGTCAGGCCACTGAGTAGTGCCCGCACCAGCTGTAAACTCCCTCACCCAAAATAGATATTTTGTGTATATTTTATATTATTATATTTATTATAGATATTGAATTTCTTTAGAGTATTCTCTTAGTTAATTAGCAAATGAATTTCTTGATATATTTACTTATATAAATATTTATTTAGAATTATTTTTAGGTTATTTTAGATTTTTGAAGATTTTTCTAAAATATTTAGGTAATTAAAACATAGGGAACGTAAATTTTTAGGACTTCTATGATTTACTTTGAGACCATACTTGCATGTTATTCCTACCAAATATTTAATTTTTAGGTAATTCAGTTTCATTTTCTAGTATGTTATGACGACTTAAAAAGACGATATCTCCTAGCTCCGGACTTCAAACGCACTCCATTTTTTTTGTTAGAACCATATCAAGGTTAGTTTTCTGAATATATATATTATTTTAATAATTTCAGAACCTATTTTTCCAGAAAATTCTAAAAGTGCCAGCTGTCTGAAATCAGACGTGTTTTGGTATTTTCGAGATTTCGGGAGATCCCGAACTCGGAATTACAAACCGTTTGAAGTTTCGGAAAGCTGACATGATGAACTTCCAGAAAAGTATTTTTTATAGAATTTAAAATATAAGTTTATTCTACCGTAAAATTTGTGCAACGTAGACGTAAATAGAAAACCACCGAAAACTGTCATCTGTGCGCCCTTGTGGCCATAACTCTTTACTGACTTGTGATTTTATGAAACCGTCTATTCCAGTGTTCATGTAGCATTAAAATATATAGGATTCCATACACAAATCCAGGATTTGAGTCAGTTGACTTTTTGGTCAACGGATTACCTCGATTTGTGTGCCACGGATCACAAATCCTTAAAGTTGACTTTCTTTGGACCAAAATTAGAGCTTAACAATAAAATCAGATTATAATAAGATTAAAATAATATTTTAGGTTATTTTATTCAGAATTAAAATAGATTAAAATGGAGTAACCTATTCACCCACTTTTGTAACCTAACTTATTTAATTTATGTGACGGGTAGATCGGACGACGCCTTGAGTTGGGACTTCATTCTTTTTCAGATCAGGCAAGATACCTTGCCAAATTACTTACAGTATTTTGCATGCTTAGTATATTTCTGTATATTTATTGCCTCTCTGTTTATTTATTGCATGTGTAGTTCCTTTCAGTCATTACTATATATTAGATATGTTGACACACACTTGACACTTAGTATCATGAGAGGACAATCATTAAGCGTATGGAATTTTAACCACTATGGTAAACCATAGTATATAGCTCGCACTACGGGCGTGTGTCGTGCTGGTCGCTACCCCAGCGGTATGTCAATTTCTGGAGTCTCGCTGGTCGCTACCCCCGCGGTATATCGATTTCTGATGTCCACTGACGAGTGTATGAGTTGTGAGGTAGATCAAGTAGCCTACCCTTGCCCATACGTCAAAAAGTTGTCCTTGTTGCATTCATATAGATTGTCATGTACATCGTACTTATATATTTTCAAACATTATGCATGTTTACTGTATTCAAATTGGCTTGCTTCTATGTATCTTGTTACGTCCCTCTGAGGACCTGGTCCCTTTCCAGGTGTATCTGTTCTTGAGTATTCGCAGGAGCACAAATTCGGATGGTTACATATGTTTCGAGGATGTCTTCTCTTCGAGCCCCGTGGTCATTAGCTGGTATTCTTATATTGTGTTCATTGTGTTGTTCTTTTCCATTCGAGTTGGTAGTAGATTTGTTTCCATCCAACTATCATCTTTAGATACTTCTTATTAAGATCTAGTTATATAGATGTTGGTTATTTATTTTCGGTGGATGAGATTTAGATTGTACCCTGTGACTTGTGATACATTTTATACCACTTGTGGATTTGATATTCATATTACAGCGTACGTATGGGTTATGGTTTTCATATATTGGAGTTGCCATATCCATGCGGCTGGCATACTTACGTGTCCTAGTCCTATGTATTTTGGGACTGGGGCGTGACACCAGCCATCGCCTGAGAAGTGCCCTCACCAGCCCACTGAGGGACATCGTCATCTTGCAGTGGAAGACTATTATCCTGATACCAAACTGAGGTATACTTCCTAGGGGGCGTGCTTGTCGTTGTGCAACAAGACCCTGATGATAATCTCCTGGAATAAGTAAGGGAGGGTTTGGAGGAGTCGGTCCTCGTTGCATAGCAGCCAAAAATTTGCCAACCGTTGTGCGCAACGGGTCACCCACTGGATGATTTTGGTATGCGGTATTTAAATTTGGAAGCTGAAATATTAAATAGAATTTAATAGAGGACATAAATAAGTATTACGGAGATAAAAAAAATTCATATAAAAATAACGTATCATCCCTTCTACATAATCATAATAGCCACGGAGACTATAATCATCTATGACCCGATGTTGTAATCGAAACTCTTGAAATTGGTAGGCTCTGTTGCTGATAAGAGGAGCTTCCTACCAAGATCTATATGCATCATCACCGTAGGCTACACCATTGCAAATTATGAACATATGATTTCTTATAATTTTTGAAGTAAATTTTGTTAAAGTTTTGGAATAACTTACCATCATCAATAAAGGACATCATTTGAGACAAATGTCCCACCTTATGTGTCTCAAATCTAGAATTTCATCCAGGAATCAATCTGCGTGCTCTGCTAGTTGTATTGCCTTTACCACGATTGAAACATGATGGCTCATCAAGAATGTGTTGTATCATCCAGAACTGTCGCATAACACGATCAGCTGGATGATACATTATGTTATCGTGGAATATTATGAAAATTTTATGTAGACTCAATCCAAAGGCTGTTGTTTGTAACTCAAGAGGATTCTGCCCAAGCCGGTATGGTAAAAAAATTACCTATTTTATGTCAACAAAGTTATAAGATAATAAACATATTGACTGTATGAAATACAAAAAAAAAATATAAGAGACTATAAAAATTTTACCTCGTTAAACCTTTGTGAATCGAATTGGCCCCGATATACTGTGATATCCTTGTGAGCACATCGAGTTGGATCAGTTGCAGCCGTCATCCAGCATAAAGCTGATGGGAATACACCATCTTCGGTATCAATACGAGAGACTGGCCTACCGATACTGAAGTGCTCGTAGGACCATACCTAGAAAAATATATTATGTAAGTGAACATATTTTTTTAGTAAATAAAATTATATAAAAAAATTATAGCTGTAATAATGTCATACGTCCATTCAAATTTTTCTGTCTTTTATCCACTGAAGTAAAATGCACAAAATTAGACATGGAGTTGTACAAATATGCCAACACAGAAACTCCCCATGCATGACGGGTAAGTTCTGTCAGATTTTTCAGAAAAGATAAAAAATATAAATTTGCCCTAAATTCGGAGTTTGGAAACAAAATTTCGTTGATTAGACCTAGTAAGTAGGTCCTGGTGCAAGCAGTAACCTGAACATATAATAAAAAAAGGATATCAGTTAAACTAAATAAAAATATATATTACATAAATAATAACATTAAATGTTATACTTACTCGTTCCGCATCCACTAAGATTTCTTCCTCACCAATACGATCTAGCTGCATAAAGTTGTGACGGAGCCACGAAAGCATCACGAAACTTTTACCATATATATAGTAGACGGCTTCATGCCTAAATACTTCATAATCACAGTTTTGGCACAAAATGATTCATCATTTTCAAATATTATAGGTTCACCCGTAATAGGTAATCCTAAGATATTTACCACATCTACTAGCAAAATGGTCATTTCTCCGAACGGTAACTGAAAGGTATTTCTTCCGGGCCACCACCGCTCAACCAAACTGAAGATCAAGTCTATGTCGTGACGTAGAAAATGTATCTGAACAATATGATCAAAACAAAATACGTTCACCATACCATGTTGTTCTTCAGTCAACATCCAGTACCCAATATCGTCCTCATAACGCCATGCGACATGCTCTCGTGCTCAAAACGTATCAAGATAATCGTATTGCTATATATGACATATATAAACAATGTTATTATTAGACATGTAAAAAAATATAAATTATATTGACTAAAATAATTTAATTTTAATATACATGTCCAGAAAATACTAGACTAGAAATGTGCGACTCACGTAGCTGGATAATCATATCTGTGGTAGGTCCTCCCGGAATACGTCCATCGTTTTGGGTACCCATCTGAAATATTTAATATTTAGTGTTAAAATATGTAATCAAATATTTAGTGTTAGCATGGCTACTATCACGAGAATTATAATTATAAAAATTAAAATAGTAACTAGAATTACATGATTACAATTATAATTAAAAATATTACAAACCTTTCTTGGTGTTCTCCTTCTCTTATCTTATCTTCTCTGCTTATTTCCTCCTTCTCTTCTCTTCTCTTCTATGCTTATTCTTCTTCTCTGCTTCTTCTTCACTTCCTACATCATTTTTTCCTCCCTCCCTCTCCCTATAATACGAACACACCAACACCCACCAACCTTATTAAACCAACTAACTTATTAAACCAACTACCCACATTTAAACCACCATTGACTAAACCGAATACACAAACCAATACACCACAACCAACCACATTTAAACTCATTTAAACTGGGGAGCCAATTTTAAACCGAGAGACCATATTTTCGCCAACTCAGTTGGCGAAAATCCGTGTATTCCGGTCCAAATTTTGGATTTTCGCCAACCCAGTTGGCGAAAATCAAGTTCTCCAAAATTTCGCCATATGGGTTGGCGATATGTATCGAAATTTTAATTTTTTTTTAAATTTCTATCCTTATATTTAATTAATATAAAAGTATTATCGGTACAGTAAATTTTCTGATATATATTTTACATTTATCAATACACATTTTAAATAAAAGGTGCATTGATAAATATGGAAAAAATAATACATTTATTAATGTATTCACATGTGTGTTAATAAAATCCAAAAATAAAATATTCTGCTACTTTTCAAAGGTGGTCACAATTTTTGATATATCATTTATACCATTTATATTGTTCGGCCATTTTTTGAGTTCTTCTTCCCTTGAAATTAGAACTACTTGGCCGTAATTGATCATATTGAATTCCAACCTCCATTCTTGTACTTCTCCAAAGATTGTCCCAAAAGAATTGTAGAGAAGACTACCACGGGCCGGGTTAGGTCCGGTCTGGTCCAGTACTTCTATTCGGACATTCAACTCTTGATAATGAATTTTGGATTTTGTGGAAATACTGATTCGATATATTAATTATAATTTTTTAGAGATAATATTTGTAATCACATCAGCTGAATTTAGCTAACCGTACCATCATAAAGTTAAGAAAAAAATATTAGTAAAAAATCAAACAAATTAATATTATTATTCATGTTTCAACCAAACATGAAAATAAAAAATTTAAATATTCTAAACCAAATATGGATATCAAAATGTTGAAATTATTTTCCATGAGAAAACAATAAAAAATAAATTCCCAAAAATATCAAGCATTCATCCAAACACCACTACGAGTTTACCAATATAACAAGGGAAATAGTCAAAGAGTCTTCTAGTCTGATTTAAAATTCTTAAATTCTTGCACGCAAAATAAATATTCGTATTGTTGAAAAATAGTTTAAATCTAGAGATATTTAGACTTTGGGTCTCAGATAAGTTTAAAAATTTATGTTTGGGTCTCCATTATATACATAATTAATGTTTGGATTTCAAAAGTGTCAAAAAAATTAATTAGTGACACATTTGAGATATTAGTGACACTTTGGAGATCCAAATACTAATTATGTATACTAGTAAATGCACGTGCGTTGCACGTTAAATAATTTTTTTCTGATATTATTGTAAGATAGTTTATATATATATATATATATATATATATATATATATATATATATATATATATATATATATATTTTAATTATGATTTATTATAGATTTCAGTATATTTTAATTAAAATTTGTTATGGATATATCTCTACTATTTATAAAAAATATTTATCTCCTGTAAGTTTAAAAAAAATTTAAAATTGGTTGAGTATTTACTTAAGATTTTAGATTTTTTTTTTTAAATCTTCCGTAAGTTTTTTTCTAAAATTAAATTGTTGAGTATTTAGTTACGGCTTGGACGAAGAAGGAAGTTAGTTTTAATTTTTATTTATCTCCGTAGGTTTAAAATAAAATAAAATTGGTTGAGTATTTACTTGCGGCTTACAGGCTAACTTTTGAACTATGTTGAAGCATGATTATAATAGTAGAGATTATGGATACCCAAACACAAATAATAGAGATTATGGAGACCTAAACACAAATTTCGGAATTTATGTGAGACCCAAAGTCTAAATATTCCTTAAATATATTTGAATTAAAATTTGTTAAAATGTTTAAATATTTTTGATATTTTTTCTTTAAATTTAGTTTTCAAACCATTTTAAATTTAATTTTAAATTTAGATTTTAAATATATATTTATGCACAAGGAAAGAGATTTTTATTAAATGATTAATAATTTATAAATTATTTAGACGATTTAATTTTAAATTATTTTTAAACCTAAAGAGTAGGAGATATTTAAGTGCAGATATTTCAACGCAATATATCCAAAAATAGGTAAAAGTTTACAATATGTAATTTTATTTCAAGTTTCTAAATGGGACTGGATTATCCAAGTCAGCCCGAGTCTACTACACCGTCCAGGACGTGGTTTGGACCTTCTGGTCCAAAGAGCATCCCTATGCACAATGCCAAAATTGATTTTTATTTTTATTTTTATATTTCTTTTAACTCTAAGATAACGTTTGGTACGTAGAATACTATATAATCGAATTCTATATTTCCATAATATCCAATTTCTATTTTTTTTTAACTTCTTTTTCATCCAATTGAGTTTTGAACCGACTTGATCATGAATTTTTTTTTTTTTTTTGACTTTGCATATAGTTAAAGATAATTTATTTGCTTCTTGACTGATTCTATTATAATAAACATACATAACATCTAAGTAGTATATATATGTAGTTGTGTATTACATAATATATTCAATATAAAATTATAAATCTATATAACTGGGTCAACCCGAACTAATCCACCGGTTGTACCTATTTAACCTAACATAGTGTTCTCATCAGATCGATTTTCGGTTCGATTTTTAAAACATTAATTTTTTTGGGACACAAATGAGGCTCTTCTTGATCTGTAAATGAGCTGAGTCGAGTCAAGCTTTTATAAACTTGAACTTGACTTGACTAGAATTAATCGAGCTCGAATTTGATAAATTTTTTATTTTAGAGTTTGAGCTTGGCTCGAGCTTATTTATATTAAGAGCATCTACAGTTGGAGAGATTTTAAGTGCTATATTTTAACTTTAGTTAAATTTTGTAGCACTTGAAGGCTGCAGTGGACACTTGTGCATACTTAAATTTGCTAGAAAGTTATGAGACATTCCAGAATTGGAGCGTGTCCTACCTCCTCTATATTAATTGATGGGTCCACCAAAACTAACCAAACAGGAAAGAAAAATAAAGAGAAAAAATAGAGAGAGAAAATATTACCTAATAGGGAAAAAAATAAAGAGAAAAAAGAGGGAGAAAAAAGAGGAGATTAATTTGGAGTGTTTATTTGGAGTGTATCATTGTGTACCAATATCATGGTGACACTTCAAAAGTAATAGTTTATACAATTTTTAATAATTTGGAGTATGTGTTTGTAGTGTCCCCACTGTGGATGCTCTAAGCTTGAGCTTGGCTTGGTTTGAGCTCGAATTTGGCTTGGTAAGCAAGCTTGATTCAAGCTTGATAAGCATGCTTAATAAACTTGTTAAACTTGCTAAGCTTGATTTCTAGCTTAACGAGTTCGATTTCAAGCTAGTTAGGCTTGAATTCAAGTACATGCAATATTAACAATTTATTTATAAAATTCTAATTTAAAAAGTTCCTTAATATCAATTATTAAGGACATATACATATATAATGCACACAACCATATTATTAACAAAAATACATAAAATTAAATTTCAACAAAAAAAATTAAAATTTAAACACTACTAAAATTTGTCCAATTAGCGATGCCATCAGCGACGTCAGAATAAAACGTCACTAACTCCTAAGAATTTAGCGACTCCATTAGAAAACGTCGCTGTTGGCGACGTCCGACGACGTCCATCGATTATCATTAGTATTATGGAAATAGACATCGGTAGGAGTCGCTGAACGTCGTTAATGTTTTAAATACGACGACGTATTTAGTGACGTTGTAACATTTAAGTTGTATTATATTAAAAAAAAATGACGTTTAGCGACGTCTATTTTATACATCGCTAAATTATTTAATATAGATTGAGTTTTTATTTCCTTCCATTCGTTTTTATTCTCAAACTTTTAAAACCCCCGACCCAGGCGACCACGCCTCCAGTGCCCCCTTCCGACTTCTCCTCCAATGCTGTGACCCCCTCCGACTCTCTACCTCCGTAACCCCCTCTGCCCCCCCCCCCCCCCCTTCGACGTGCTCCCCCCCCCCCCCCCCCCAACGCCAAACCCCATGAACCCCTCCGGCTCCACCCCTCCCCCAATCCTTTTTTCTCCTGGCCCTAAAATATCTCTCTCTCAAAAAAAAAAAAAAAAAAAAATAGCAACAAGGAGAGAAAATGAGACAAGAGTGTCATTGCAACATTGGAGAGGAGAAAGAAGGATTGTAGGCCGTTTCAAAAAAGGTGATCAGTTTCGGATATTTCTCGTTGTCTTTCTTCGTCGTAGTTATAATTTATTTTCTGTTTCAAAAGAGTTGTGGTGATCCGTTTGGATTGGTGAGAAGTTTGTAAGGAGTCGGTGTATTTCTTATTCCATTAGTGGAGACTTTTCAGGATTTGACTCCGATCATTCTGTGATTTTTTCCGCAAGGATTTTCCACGTCAAAAATCTCTGTGTCTGCGATTTGTGTTTGACATTTTTTGGTTTGTGCGTTTTGCTCGGTTCTCTCGCAGGTACTCTCTGATTTGGGGAACGGTTTTTGCACTTTCGCTCTGTGCCCCGGTTTCTCACCGTCTTCGACACGCACTCCCATCGGCTCTAGCTCCGAAACAAATTGGTAGACTGTCAAAAACGAGCTCCGAATTGAGCCAGCTAACGAGTTAGCATACAAGCTCATAAACGAGTCAGCTCGTGAGCTCAAACGTGCCGACTACTTCTAAGTTTGAATTTGGCTCTTTTATTAAACGAGTTGAAAATGAAGTCTAGGTCAACTTGTTTACTAAACGAACTGAACTCAAACGAACTTTTATCGAGCCGAGATTTGAGCAGCTTGCGAACTGTTTGACTCATTTTCAGCCCTTGGCTCTGCGGCTCTTTGTGTGAAAAACCGTTTCAACTGGATCTGCTTGGCTCCAATGTATGTGGAACATTTTTAATTCCTCTCGAGGGATCGCGGACCAATTAATCAAAGTTGTGGTCCTTGAATCTTTTAACTGGTTGGCTGCTGTTTTCAAAGATATAAGAGCATCTATGACTCTATTATATTATTTTGTGTTGTAATTTCTGTGTGACTTGAGACAAAAGATAATATTTTTTCTATATGATAATATTATATTTATACAAGATAATGAGTTAGAAAAGTATTTTTCAATATAAAAATATCGAAAAGACAATAAAATATACTTTTTTTCAACTTCCATGACAACTTTTTCACTTCTTCCTTTTTTTATAAATATTTTTATTTATAATTGATGATGTAGAAGTAAAGCATTGTGAAGTCAATTGTCTAGATCTAAATAATCAACTTCACATTGTCTTTGATATTTTATTGCCATGTCAACTTTACAATTTATTTCACATTTGTATTAAATTTTTTTTATAAAAATAAGAAATTGTTATTTCTATTTGGCAAACATTTTTTTTTCAAACTCAAAAGAGGGTTGAAGATGCTCTAAGCATGGGACACATGCTTGATTTTAGTCTCATTAATTATATTTAGGGTCCTTCCTTCACAGGTGGTTAATTGTTAGGTTGTCGCTTCCATTTCGGTCGTTATTCACAATTTAACAATTCACTCATGAGTCATCTCTGATTATGTGTTTTGTCTTTTCTTTTATGATCCATGTTCACATATCACTACAAATTCAATCAATCTTTACCAAACATAACAGCAAACAATTGTTAGGGGTGCAAGTGGGGACAATCCGGGTTAGACTTGGCCAGTTGGGAGCATAGTCATGGTGGACCACAAACCCAATGTGTACAAACTTCACAAATCGTCAACTGAACTTAGATATCATGCTCAATATTACCATTTTTTTTTTCAAATTTTAAAACGGAGCCGGAAGAATGGTGACGAAGACCACTACTTAGGACCCACAGTTAGAATCAACCTACATTATTCGATTACACGTAAGCTTCGAACAAGTTTTGCGGGAGAAAGGCATTAACAGGGAGGGAGTGAAGGACGAATGGGTATGAGATCTACAAAACTCAAACAATTTCACATTTTAGTCCGCGTACAACTGGCTGCAACCATCAGGTGAAAAGATGGCACGAGATGAGTTCGTGTGGCAGAAACAAATAGCCACAAAAATAAGTTTTTGTATATACAAAGTGCTCAACGGCAAGCTATTGACGATGGATCGACTTCAGAGGTTCGGCTTGAACATCCCATGTGTATAATGTATCCTATGTTTGTAATATCGTGGATCTATAAAGCATCTATTCTTCGAGTGCGAGGTATCTTGGTACATTATGCAAATGCAGTGGAGTAAGCTACCGCTGGATGGACTTCAAGAGAGAGACATTAAAGGGATAATGGAGGAGATAGTAAGGCAACAGACATGTGGGGACAAATAGTTTGCAGAGACAAGAGCTCGACTAGCAACGGGGATATGGTACATCTGGAAGGAACGCAACAATCGAATTTTTGAACGAATAAGCCCTCCACCAATAGGAGTTGTCCATAATGTAGATACAGATGTTACATGTATGATAACATATAGGGGTGGTACACTGCCTACATAAGTGTACTGATTGTTCTTTAGTAACTATAATTTTTTTTTCAATATATATATATATATATATATATATATATATATATATATATATATGAAGTGACGTTTGCTTTTATTGTTTCTTCGTGCACCATCTATTAAGTTATCTTTCTAATATTGTCTTAGGATCAGTTTTATGGCAATGATGTAAAGCCTAACTCGTGTGGCAGTGCGCCATGCGATTTAAGAGAAACACGGCACTTACCAACTTACCTTTGTTCTTTTCCTATCTAAATGATACAACCAAGTTAACCAAGCACAAATATGTATAAGAAAACCAAGAATCACATAAGCAAACACAAGTATTACTAGCGTGTTTTTGACTCAGGTGAACGACATATACAAATTTGTGATACACATATTATTTTGTGACTCAGGTTGTTCAAATGCATTATACTCAGACCGTTCAGATTTCTCAGACTTTTTAAGTTAGTCTTAGAGGTTCAGATTTCTTGGTTCAATTAACGATATGCACGTAGAGTGCACTGTGCATCCGTTACTGACCTCAAGTCCATACGAGCCCATACGTGGGTTGCCACATAATTCTTTTATTGATACTTGATGATACTTTATTGAGACTTCAGTGATACTTTTTAAGAACACATTCACATTACTTGACGAGCCATCATGGACTATAGTTAGGGCGGACGATGGTCGTTGCAGCGCAAGTAGCGAGCCCCGCTACAAGGCCACGTCTCCCCCATGCTGATGTTGCTAGCTGACTATAAGACATTTCTGTCTGGATCGGATAGCCCCGGTGTCCCGACGTACCGTCCGCAGGAACCATAAACCTGTGCACAGGCAGTCCATGACCATTGACGATCAACATTAAGATTTTATTATATACAATATTTTAGGACCTTAAATGAACATAACTACTTGATATAGTGTGAATGTATTTACTCGTTCAGAGATCTTATGATCGGGTGTGTTCCATTCAATGCACAGTTTATGCTGATGTTTTACTACTTATTGCAGCTCCCGTTTTGGGAGTTGCCTTGGTGACCCAACGGTCCCAAAGACTTTCTATGTTTCTATTATTTGGCTCGGAACAACTATTTTGATAGTCTTTTTGCCACAGGTAAGTGAACCATGATCTGTGTTGTGCTTCTATATCGAGGTAATTTCTATATGACGAGCATTTTAAGACATATAAAGTAATATACTTGAAGGAACATATAAGAAACAAAAGTAACGCTACGAGGGTGAGGTTATAAGAACTGTAAAGCGAACATACTATTACGTTCAATCGATCTACTTCCATGTTCTATGCAAAGAGATATAATGTAGGATTATTCCCTTAGCTAGGTGTGTTGTATTCTTTATTAGCATGCAAGGGGTGATTCGCCTAACGACTAGCATATGGCAAAATATTACATTACTAGTGATCTTGCTACTTTTTACCAAGGTTCATTTCATGCAACACAAGATCTGAGTCAGATTACTTCTTTTTAAAAATATATCTTTGAAAACAGTTTGCATATACGATACATTCAAACATGTTATAGAGACTGTGTTCTATCGTGCAGTGCCCAGCATGTATCATGAGTCAATTCATTTAACTCTTAGGAACATAATATATCACTAGTAGACTGTTCATCTCAATTCAAGGCATAGTGCATCTAGTGGACTTATTTAATTCAGTTCAATGTACAGTAGCATATTCAAGTTAAACATGCAAGTCTAGGAGCAATACGAGATTCAAGCATAATTAAAAATTAGTACATCACTTATTATATATTTCTTACCCTTCACCGAACGGTTATCCTTGTAACAGACATACAAGTTAGTGATAATTTGCATATACAAAAGAGTTCTATTTCCTGTTCATCCCTGCATCAAACAGTTAGGTATACAAGAAGGCTAACCTAGCATGCGTCTTAATTATATGATGGTCCCCTCTACGGGATTAGCAGTTAGAACGTACAAGCCCATCTCACTAATAGACCTATATATACCCTCCCATAAATAAGAACTTCTAGCCTCAGGGTATCCAGATCTCTCCCAGGCCGAACGATCCCCAGTGTCTCAGGAACCGTTCGAGAGATAAACCTTGTGCACAAGTTATCCAAACCACATGCATGAATGCAAGTTCCTATCAAATAATCTCTAGGATGCATATGTTTATGAACAAACAAATATTTCAATCAAGCGATAGGGGCAGAGCTCTCAATTCTCTTACCTAATAGCCAAACCCTCCCATAAATAAGGACTATTCAAGCCTAAGGTGGACTATTAGTCTCGATGTAGCAGTTCAAGTTATTCATACCGTTCTATCTTTTACAGTGCGATCAATGAAACATGTTCAAGCAGTCTAGTTCTTTTAACAAGTAACAAGCAAGAAGCAGTTCTATAAATCTAGCATGCAAATTCTATCTCTTTCGGTACGATAAGGAGCAGACAAGCAATCTTCATTGAAGCAAGCATGACAACAGTTATTCTATCTCTTTTATAACTAAGCATGCAAATACTACTCTTACTTAGGATACAATAGATTCACAAGTTCAAGCAAACTTTTACTCTTTCTTATTAGCATGATAATAGTTCGTTCGATAGCTGTGTCAGTGTGACCTAGCATGCAACAATCTATTTTTTTACTTACCATGAAAAGGTTCATTCGATAGTGGTGATCGTGTAACTTAGCATACAATATTTTTATATTGACTTAGCATGGCAATGGTTTTGTCTCTTTTAGACAAGCATACAAGTTCTCTAGTTAAGCATGCAGGTTCTCGTTCTATCATTCTCATGCAACATTATCAACTAAGCAAACAAGCATTAGAAAACTCAGATTCGTTATTAAGGCGTGCAAGAATCAGAGAATAAAGTTTTGCCCACTCACCGAGATCAATCGTCTTGTATTTTGATCGAAAAACTCTTCAAGAAGGCTTTCGCTCGAGCCAGCAAAGTGATATCTCTTGTACATAGTGCCAACGCGAAGCGGGGAACTACAGACGTAGCTGGTGTCACGCCCCGATCTCCCGCAGGCTAATCGGCCGTCCACACTAGGCGAGAATTATCACACCAGCATTCTCGCGGGATGATCGCTTTGTCCCATCCGGGCGTGATGCCGCATGAGCGTGACCCGCGTCCGTGCAAGACCGTGGTTCGATGGCTGGCGGTAAGAGGTCTAACCCACAGAGTCGTACAGATTTTTTGAGTGCAGCAGAATTATAAACGCATAGGCAATTGATAACAAGTTCACTGAGTTGACAATAGCGGAAGCATTGAATAACACAATTTGAAGTAAAACAAACTCTTTATTGATATAAACAAGTGTTACAGGCGGCGCTTGGCCGAGATTACAATTCGTTAAGATCTCTCTCCTTGAAACAGTAAAAGCGTTCCAAGTGGCTACAATTGTGGAAGGATGTACAAGCGATGTTCAAACATTATGTCTTATATATGTGCTTCAGTTTCGGAAGCAGCGCTCCAAGTCTCCGAAGTGAACTCCACGCCTTAGCACGCACGAAAGAGGCATCCGCACCGAACGAGGTTCTCCCGCACCCTACAAATGATCTGGTGGATTATCAGTACATTGAATGCACTAGTGGGGAGGCTACTCGCCCGCTCGATAAATCCAAACATGTAATATAGATTCCGTGCACCAACTATTATGTTATCTTTCTACTTGCCTTAGGATCAGTTTCATGGCAAGGATTGAATAGCCTAATTGGTGTGACAGTGCGCCGTACGATATAAGAGAAAACACGGCAAGACTTACCAACTTACCATTTGTCCTTCCCTGTCCAAGGCAAACATTGTTAATTTAAGCACAAGCACGTATAAACATTCATGGACAATAACATATACAGCCGCTAAGCGAGGATGACTTGTTTATCTAGTTTATTTTACAAGCAAGCATGCACAGGTTAAATATACGTGGCGATCACTGGCGTATGCCAAAATGGACGATATAGTGATTGCCGAGAATGGTATACAATAAAAGTACACGAGACGCTGCAAGCCATTTCGTCAAGAACAAGAGACTAAACAATAGGCCTCGCCCGGACCGGATCGGTGCCCGTGCCCCAGTGACCGTCCGCAAGACCGTGACCTTGTGCACAAGTTGTCCATGATCAAACGGTCATTTAGGTTAAGTTATTAATTTAAGTCATTGAGGCAACAAGCGTACAAGACAAGAGGTATTGCCTGATTCAATTTACAAAGCCTTTCTGAACAATATTTTGTATAACAAGATGTGTTCCATGCTTAGCACAAGATAACGAACTAGCATGGAATCAGATAACGGTTCATAAGTTGATTATTTGACAAGCAAAGTAGTGCATATCCATTATCGTACTACTCGAGGCATATCGGGGTCTTGTTGCATAAGGCAAAAGTAGCATGCGAGGGTCTGTATATAAGCAACGTTTCAATTCCATGTTCTAACACAAGCAATACAAGTTGGGATTATTCTCTTAGCTAGGTGCATTATATTCTTATTAGCATACATGGGGTGATTCACCTAGTGACTAGCATGTATCGTTCCATATTTTAAGTGTGCTGGCTAAGCAAAGACAAGTTCACCGTAGCCACCCACCTTAGTGATAATTCGCCTCGGTTGAGCGATACGTCAAGCGAGCCTCTGAAAGCCTAAGTCAAAATCCTTTAGGGACAAGTCTGGATATCCTTTGCCTCAAATGAGTATTCTCGTCTGAGCAAATTGGATCGGGACATTACACTTTTGCCGTTTGAATAGGCAGTCCGCTTGAACGGAACAGGGTGTTACATCATACCCAACTCAGAAAAAGTCCTGTCCTCGAGACTTTACTAATGCATTATGGAATCTATCCCAAGCGTAGCAATCGGTACCACTAAATCCAATTGAACATAATCTCCTACTCGGTTCTTTCGTCGTGTCGCGTGTATGTTGAGTCAAACTCTTTTTTGCCTTAGCGCAGGACATATTGCTTAACGCGTAGTACGTTTCAATCAATCTTGATTAACGATCTAAGCCTGAGGCAAACCTAGACAAGTCATTATGCTTTTTTATTTGGATATTCACTTGTACTAGTATTGAGATCAACATATCGCGAGTCTGGATCGTGCACATATTCGAAGTGCACCTCTAGCATGAGCACGCCAATCAACTTAGCGATATCGGAGTCTTAGCACTCGAGTTTCATATTTTTCTTGAGTCTTGGATCGTGCACAAGTTTAAGGCGTCCCTCAAACATATGCATTCAACCAAACTTAGAGATAGTGAAATCGGACAAGCTACTTACAAAAATCTCAAGTGTTTGTACAAGTCGGCACAAAGGCCCTAGCATCACGATTTCATACAAGCAATCACATCATTCTAATGCGCTTTTTTGAAAGTATTTAGACTCATTGTTGAAATATTCCGTTTGGGACATTGAGAGAGAGTATGCACATAACCCACGAACAAGCTTTCAAAAATGTGACAATCGAAATGAAGTCCAAAGGCGTATGAGCCAGCTCTGATACTAATCTGTCATGCCCCGATCTCCCGCAAGCTAATCGACCGTCCCCGTTAGGCGAGAATCACCGCGCTAGCTCTCCCGCGGAACGATCACTTTGTTCCATCCGGACGTGATGCCGCACGAGTGTGACACACGCCCGTGCAAGGCCGTGGTTCGATGGCTGGCGGTAAGAGGTCTAAGCCACAGAGTCGCACAGATTTTCCGAGTGCAGCAGAATTATAAATGCATAGGCGATTGATAGCAAGTTCACTGAGTTGACAATAACGAAAGCATTGAATAACACAAGTTGAAGTAAAACAAACTCTTTATTGATATAAACAAATGTTACAGGCGGCGCTTGGCCGAGATTACAATTCGCTCATATCTCTCTCCTTGAAACAGTAAAAGCGTGCCAAATGACTACAATTGTGGAAGGATGTACAGGCGATGTTCCAACATTATGTCTTATATATGTGCTTCAGTTTCGGACGCAGCGCTCCAAGGCTCCGGAGTGAACTCCACGCCTTAGCACTCACGAATGAGGCATCCGCAACGAACGAGGTTCTCCCGCACCCTGCAAACGATCTAGTGAATTATCAGTACATTGAATGCACTGGTGGGGAGGCTACTCGCCCGCTCGACAAATCCAAACACGTAATATAGGTTTCGTGCACCAACTATTATGTTATCTTTCTAGTTGCCTTAGGATCAGTTTCATGGCAAGGATTGAATAGCCTAATTGGTGTGGCAGTGCACCGTGCGATATAAGAGAAATTACGGCGAGACTTACCAACTTACTATTTGTCCTTTCTTGTCTAAGGCAAACATTGTTAATTTAAGCACAAGCACGTATAAACATTCAGGACCAATAACATATGCAAATACAAGTGTTTGGATGCGAGATTCATGTTTCGGTGCTCAGTTATTCTCAATGCGATGTAATAACTCGCACGCGGATAGCCGTTAAGCGAGGATGACTTGTTTATCTAGTTTATTTTACAAGCAAGCATGCGCAGGTTAAATATACGTGGCGATCACTGGCGTATGCCAAAATGGATGATATAGTCTTTGACGAGAATGGTATGCAACGAAAGTACAAGAGGCGCTGCAAGCTATTCCGTCAAGAATAAGAGACTAAACAATAGGCCTCGCCCGGACCGGATCGGTGCTCGTGCCCCAGCGACCATCCACGAGACCGTGACCTTGTACACAAGTTGTCCGTGATCAAACAGACGTCTAGTTTAAGTTATCAATTTAAGTCATTGAGGCAACAAGAGTACAAGACAAGAGGCATTGCCTGATTCAATTTGCAAAGCCTTTCTGAACAATATTTTGTATAACAAGATGTGTTCCATGCTTAGCACAAGATAACGGTTCACAAGTTGATTATTTGACAAGCAAAGTAGTGCATATCCATTATCGTACTACTCGAGGCATATCGGGGTCTTGTTGCATAAGGCAAATGTAGCATGCGAGGGTCTGTATATAAGCAACGTTTCAATTCCATGTTCTAACACAAGCAATACAAGTTGGAATTATTTCCTTAGCTATGTGCGTTGTATTCTTATTAGCATGCATGGGGTGATTAACCTAGCGACTAGCATGTATCGTTCCATATTTTAAGTGTGCTAGCTAAGCAAAGACAAGTTCACCGTAGCCACCCACCTTAGCGATGATTCGCCTCGGTTGAGCGATACGTCAAGCGAGCCTCTGAAAGCTTAAGCCGAAATCCTGTAGGGACAAGTTTGGATATCCTTTGCCTCAAACGAGTATTCTCGCCAGAGCAAAGCGGGTCGGGACATTACACTTTTGTCGTTTAAATCGGCAGTCTGCTTGAACTAAACGGGGTGTTACAGCTGGTGCGATGCGGTATAGTGCAACTACGACTGTGTGAGGCCTTCGGTCCGGATGGATCCTTCAGACGTGGAGATTTTGGACTAGGTTGGTGGTGCCTCCGAGCCGGGATGTAGCTTTCAGGCTGGGTGGGGCCTTCAGGCTAGGGATTGTATATATATAGGCCTTCGAGCTGGATTGATTATAAACCTTCGGGCTGAGTTGTAGCTTTTCGAAGGAGCCAGAATAAAATTTACCTTCTTCGATGTATATATATATATATATATATATATATATATATATATATATATATATATATATATATATATATATATATTCTTAAATACAAAAGGCTAAAAATTTGTACCAATACAAGCAAAATCTGAACCATTGATTGTTAATCCAATGGTTCTTATTAAAAGGGCTTTCTTGTAATATGAATAGAGTAGGGAACATCATTTAATGAAGTGTTTCACTTTTGACCCGTTGGTAACTTGCTAGTATAGGTCATTCTTCACTTTAAATTTTTCAATGAACACCCTAGATTAACTCAATGTCCATCAAATTACTGTAATATATGAGGAATTTTTTAAATAAGTGAGCTGGCTAATATGACCTGCTATACCAGGTAAAGACAAAGTCAAAATAAACAACTTTCATAATTTACAATGCACTTGTCTGAGGTGTATCGATACATCCTGGTATACTGGCATTACCCATATAACAATCAAATTACACAGAGATGTTACAGTTGGATGTATATATAAAATAATATGTTACAATTTAGTTGTTTTATTAGTTAAGAAAATTAATTAAATATAACTTTAAATTTTTTACATATGTTTGTCAATTTGTAGATAGATATACTTTAACAAAAAAGTTTTTGGAGGTAACCAAATATATATCGTATTGATGCATCAGATTATTCACCATACTCCTTTTTTGTTTTTGTAGTTCAAGGTTTGTCTTTATATAATTATATGTTGCAAAATAAGATAAAAATACAATGGAAAGAAGAACAAATTCCAAATAAAATGTGAGTGTCTTTGTGTAAAACATGACAAATGAGGATATTTTTTTATTTAGCATAACAAAATTTGTAAAATTTATATGTTTGGTTCACTTTTTTTTTTAATCAAATGGAGAATAATTTATCCCGGCCAACTCCCTCACATGCTTCTAAGTACCACACTTGCCATTACTAGAAATTAATGGAACTTACTTTACTCACTTACTCACTATGTATATATAAAAAAAAATTGCCTATAGAATATAGGTCGCAAGGGCGGAGCCACGAACAAAGATATGTGTTCACTGCCCCCACGAGATTTTGAATTTTTTGAATTTTTTTTTTTAAAGGGAGTCATGTATTCTCTCAATTCTTTCCCCCACCACAACCAAGAAGAAACAAGAAAAAAGAGGGCAGCAACGTATGCCCTAACCTAACCTCTAAGTCCCTCCCACCCTTGCAAAAAAAAAAATCCCTCCAAAGAAAGGAACCCGCTTCCTCTACGCCGACGTGGAAAAGACCCTCTGTCCTAAGCTCGTCGTTGTCTCCGAACTCGACCTGTCTAAGCACGAAATTATCGATCTCTTCTCCCATCCCATAACCCCACCTCTCTCTTCTTCTCAGAACTTCAGCTGCGGATCAACTTCGACGCCACCGACAACATCCTGAAGGTGGCGACCTATCGATGTATTAGAAAATCTTTCTTGCGTCATAGTTTTGGCATATGAATTATGATTATGGGATTTGTCTTCAAACCATTGTCTTTTGTTGTTCCATTCTTCAAACCATAGTTACCAGTTCATTGCAGAATGCATTTGGCATATAAGGCATGTTCCCTTTTTTCTCAAAATGGTTAAAGTGAATTTTTACTTAGATATAAAAGCTTCTATCACCTAACCTAGACATATAATTGAGGTTGCCTTTTCTTTTTTTTTGCACATACTTTTTTGCTCGCCTGGTGTCTTGTGGTTTGTTTTGATAGAAATTTTTTGGACCTAATGTGTTGTGTCGTATTCATGTCCTTACAATATAGCCATTAGTGTCATTAGAGCCGGCTTTGCTACGACTCAATCAACACAAGCCGACTTATATATATATAATCACCTAATTTTTTTAATTTATATGCGAAACTATCAAAAATTATGACATAGGATAACATTTTAGGCATTGTGAAGCAAGTACTTGCAACTATTTTTAGTTTGAATACAACTTTTTGTGCATTTTCTTGCATATGAAAGTAGAAACTAGAAAGGCATATGAAAGTAGAAACTAGAAACTAGAAAGGCATATGATAGGTCAATTCATCTTCGGCTTGGTTAGGGTTCATAAACTTCAATTGTGTTGATAATATAATTCATAACGTCATATAAGTTTTATGTGAACCTGAACCAATAAGATTATTGTCTGAAAGTCGGGTTATAATTGGATCTACTTAGCTCCAGTATGTGTGGAACATTTCTAATATCGCGCCAGGATCACAATCCTTTAAAGCAAAGTTGTAGTCCTTGAATGTAATTAACCTATTATTCCGAAGTAGGATCAGAGAAAAAATGGTCCACAAAGTACAGATTCATACAAAAGTTCGTCTCTACTAACTCCAGAAGAGAAGTTGGTGCACTGAGATTCACACAAGAGTTCCTCTACAGTGACATGCAACCCCAAAGAAGTACAACACCAGAAATATGTTACAAATTGAGTGAACAAGAAAATTAAAAAATAACAACAAAGAAAAAACGTTCTTCTCTTTACGTTCGCAGACGTTACAACGAGAAAGAACGGAAACAAGAAGAGAGATACAAAGAAAGAAACTCCTTGTTGGAATGATCAAAGCACCGATGCTCAAGGCAATACTTGTCCTACAAGACGATCTGTCTCCAGGATTCAGCAAGTTAACACGAGAACTTCTGAAACACTCTAAGTCACATTCGGATCAATCGAAAATCACTATTGAAGAGGGGAGCTCTCTGAGCCGCACATACACTGGTGCTCTCGGTTTTTCCAACAACCCAAATGAAAGATAACCTCCTCTATATATAGAGAAAATAAGCACCTATGTGACAGGAGAAAGCTCGTGCCGCATATGCGCCATCCGACAAGACATCAAGCCGCATGCGTTGCCGTAGCCGTATGCGTCGCCGTCGTCCCGGTCACACTGCTCAGAGTAGCATCGCAAAACGCCGCCAAGCGCCAAAGCAGCAGCATCTGTGCACATACATCCCCGCGTCGCATCTTCCGGAAGGAACGGATAACCATGCGCCGCAAGCGCCGCCAACAACAGACTGGTCCCCTCCACCACAGACTCAACATCTTGCCGTATATCGACCTGACCGCATGGCCTTGCCCGCATGAGCACTGACCGCATGCCATCACGCCGCATGGACACCTGGCCGCTTGGGCTCCTGGCCGCACGGGCACCTGTCCGCTTGGACACCAGGCCGCATGTGCTCCTGGACGCATGACGACTCGACGCAAAGTGACCGAGCAAGCAACTCGTCCATAAAAAGAGCACATGAGCGACATGCGACGATGCTGACGTTCTAAGTGCAAAATGCGGTAACAAAGTGCCATTTTGCGCCCATGAGTTCGAATCCGAGTCGCTCTTAAGGAAAACTTTCCAAAGGAGGTAAAAAAAAAAAGATTATCATAAAAAGATTTACACTTAATCCCTCTAGAAAAGTCAACCCATATGACCACCACCCCATGTGCATATATCAATATTAAGCAAAACTATATATTGAAATATATACATTAATATTTTTCAATGCGTAAAAAATAGAAAATGGCAACAATTATTCTTTCCCATTTTAAAGAGGAAAGCATGGATCACATGCTTGATTTTTAATTTCATTATATTTGTGGTCCTTCTTGTACTGATTGTTATTCTTGTACTGATTGTTAATTGTTAGGTTGTTAGGTTGTCAATTCCATTTTCCTATCAGTCACAATTCATAATTGTTAGGTTGTCAATTCCATTTCCCTATCGGTCACAGTAAAAATTCATCTTCGATGAATCGTTTTATTTTCAAAAATCCTAGAATAACTCGTGAGTTTTTAATTTATAAAACTAGGCAATGAAAAGTGATTAAATGCATCTCAACCTTTATTTTATTTTTTAAGGGCCTAAACCAAAAATAAGTATAAATGTTGGTGAAATTCACTTATTTTGTGTTCTTAGTTGAGTTTCTGTAGTTGAATTGTTTTACTTTTCTCTACGTTACATGTTCACATTTCACCATACTTATTGAGTATATATGACTCTACATTCGTGATAAACTTGTGGGCAGAATTGTCAGTCCGGTGTAATTGCACAACGCATACTTATTTTTGCTATCGTGGTAACCCCTCCTTTAATTTGTACTTGTTTTATTAATTAATTTTTTTAGTGAAAGACGGAAGATTTAACAAGATTGTTTTATCTCATAAAAATGAACATAGCCAGAACTGATTTCATTGGCACCCCTTCTCAATCCATGACCTTATAATTTTAACATCAATATCACATTGTATAATTTTTTATACGAAATCATTGTTCGGCATGCGCACGTGCACAGTCGTTGCACGTGCGCGGCCGATTCCGGCGCCGCCGTCGCCACCTTGCTCCGCCGTTGACTTCCTCCTCTCCTTCTGCTCTATCTTCGACTCCTCCTCCTCCTCCTCCTACGCCGACGTGCACAACCCTTTCCTCTACTGTTCCGCCGTCTTACGCCGTATGCTTCGCCGCCGTTGTCGTCTCCTCCGCCTCCTCCTCCTCCCAACCGCTCCTCCATTTCTCCCACCTTACCGTTCTGTCGTTCGCGGCCATACACTTGCACCGGCTGTACACGCACGCGTGCCAAATAGCAGAGTTGTTTTTTATACCTTGGAGGGTCATCCGCGACCCAGACCTCTTGCGGGTTATGATGAGCCAGGATTGGGGGTGTGGGTGTGTGTGTTTGGGTGGAGGGGGGAGGGGACAAGTCTAAAATCTTGTCGAATTTACCTACTAATATATTGTAATGCTATTCGACAAGCAGAAGAAAATGAAGAAGAATAAGAGGAGTTTCAAGGTTGCATGGGGGCTAAATGGAATAAATAAACATTTGTATTGTGTACATTAGGAGGTCACAGCTCGAAGTAGTAGATGATGATCTTCTGGCAACTTTCAAGAAAGCAATTATGTTACGTATCATTTCTTAACTCCAACCACATGCATCATGTGGTACTAGTTTTTCCAGAAAAGAAAAACTAATCAGCACAAAACTAGCTTTGCTAGTAACAATCAACAACTAAAACTAGCTAGCTGTTATTCTTAGACAATGCATAATGAAAGAGAAACGCAGCGAGCAAGTAACAATCAACAACAAAACTATTGATCAGCACAGATCACGAGCTTTATCACAATGCATAATATAAGAGAAACGCATTACGCACGCATATATAATAAGATTGCAGCAGTCACCATTGATCTACTATAGTTTGTTAACTTTAGTAGAACGGCGTCATTAATTTATCGATTGCAATGTGCATTAATGTAGATATTAGCATCAAAATTGAAGTGGATTGACAGTAACTTTTATAGTTTAAACTAGTATATTCTTCAATTAAACACCAACAGGTCATGAACGGTGACTTCATCTAGTAATGTCAATCTCTCTCTAAATCAACTCTCTAACTGAGAACAAATGATCCATGTCACATTTTGCTAATCAATCAATCATCTCCAGTGGCGGAACCAAGATTACAATCAATTGGGAACACAATCATAAGGAGTTCGGAGACAACGTCTCCATTTTTTGGATATAATAATATAATATTATATTAAATAATACTATTTTTATATAATAAAGTATTATATTTCATAATTATAAGTTTTCATACTTTTAAAACGTTTAACTACAACATCAATTGTAATATTACAAAGCAACTTATTTTTCTATGAAGCATACTTTAAAAAAAAAAATACTTGGGGCACAACCTCCCAGTGCATGTGGATCTGCATCTGCCATCTAGAGGTCAATGCATATATCACCAGATAACAACCTATAGCTACCAAAAACATGTACAAAACCATGACAGAGAACTACTCACAAGAAATTTAGAGAGAAACTAGAGAGAGGAAGAGGAAGCCCCATGTCCGGATGTGTAAAGTGTTCGTGTTTTTCACTTTGTTTTGGGAGTTTTAGTCCCACATTGGAAAACCACCAATGTGTATATCTCAATATATAGCTTTGTTTAGTATTGATATATGCACATGGGGTGGTGGTCCATGTAGGTTAATTTTTCTAGAGGGATTAAGTGTGAACCCCATTATGACAATCTTTACTTTGTCACCACCTTTGGGAAGTTTCCATAGCGACTCGGACTCGGACTCAGGCTCGGGCGCAAAGTGGCGCTTTGTTGGCGCACTTTGCACTTAACACGTCAGCATCGTCGCAATGCGACCTGGGGCTATGTTGCCAGCGAGCTTGTATGGACGAGTCGCATGTGGAGGTGACAGGGTCAGCTGCTGGTGGCGTATGCGGCGCATGGTTATCCGTGCCATCTGAATTATGCAGCGAATGCGGCACGCGGGTGTCTGTGCACCGTGGTTGCTGATTTCGGCGCTCGGTGGCGTTTGACGGTGTTCTCCCATGTTGCGTGACCGGCGGAGGTGGCGGCGATGCATGTGGCTCCGGCGACCCATGCAGCTACTGTCACGCCCTGATTTCTTGCGGAATCGGCCGTCCCCCTAGGCGCGAATCACCTCGCCAGCGCTCTCGCAAGACGATCGTTCTCCTTTTCTTTCCTTTTTCTTTTTCTTTTCTTTTCTTTTCTTTTCTTTTCTTTTTATTTCTATTTCTATTATTATTATTATTATTATTATTGTTATTATTATTATTACTATTACCAATATTATTATTATTATTACTATTATTATTATCAATATTATTATTATTATAACTATTACTTATTATTATTATTATTATTATTATTATTATATTTAATCATATCCCTCACATTCGGCCCGGCACTGAGCTAGCTGAGGAATAATCTCCACCAGTACTGCTCGCTCTTTCTCCATCTCGTGTTGATGTTTCTGGATGGATTTGTTTAAATATTCTGTCTTCTGAGCAAGATCCGCAATGAGTCGTACTCAGCCTGAACCAGGTCATCGATGCTGCCTCGGGATAGTTGCAAATATTCGTTAAATGGGTTGTTCTAAACCATTAACTATTTGCTCTAGCGCATTAGCTCTTTCAGCGTCACTGAAATTTCTAATCTGCGCTATAGTGAGATTGGAGGACATCTTCGGAGAATCAAAGCCGATATTCTTCTCCAACGCCAGGGATATCAATTCTTTCAAAGTGATGTAGAATATGCTAGTATATTGCTCAACTAGCATAGCAAAGCTCGAATTTACGCTGGGAGTGGCCGCAACATCAGTAAATCTTCCTCTTGGAATGACTACAGAGGATGTTGCCACTGTCGTTGCTTCAACAGATGGCGCGACAAAAGAAGAGAACACACCAAATCCCAACAATTTCTTAATTGTTGCCAAAAAATCTGCCTCAAAGAAAGAGTCAAATTTGACCATTTCATGCTTCATTCAAAGTATTTCAAATTACGAGAAATTTGAAAACATTGAAGAGGGTCTTGTAGAAGCATGAAATACGCTGGGAAATTGTACGCATATTATACAGTCAAAACCCCCAACATGCATGAAGTCCGCGTAAAGCAGCGCTTCAAGGCTGTGTAGCGTAAAACATGGCTTCATAACTGCTCGCGTAAAATATAGCTTCAGAGCTGCATAGCGTATAGAAGAGCTTCAGAGCTGCTCGCGTAAAGCAGCGCTTCAAGGCTGATTTGGCGTAAAAGGTTGCTACACCTCCCTACGGCGTGTCACGCCCCAATCTCCCGCAAGCTCGATAGTCCCTACTGAACGTGAATCACCACGTTGCAGCTCTCCCACAGGACAATCGTTCCCATGGGGACGTGATATGTACTAGCCTGGAGTTGCGCTCGTACAAGGCGACGTTTTCAAACACCAATGTTATCATCGAAATAACTAAGTTACAGCGGAAGCCGTTTAGTGTACCAAGCACACAAACAGAGTATACGCAGCGAAGCTCACAATAGGGTCTAAATGAAATGCCCCGAGTCAATGCCACAAAGGCGATGCCACGGAGACGATGAAATACTCTTGCTCTTTTATCTAGCCCACAAAGGTACTTACAGTTCATACATCTTGTCCCGTATATCCAAGCAGCGCCACTACGCCTGTGTACCTGAAATATTGCCCACAAACGTGGGTCAGTACACAACCGTACTGGTGAGCGGGGTAACCCACTCGCCTAAACCGACACTAAGTAAAATAGTGAATGCACACAGTTAAATGGTGATCTTTCTAGTTGAATCCTAGATTCGTTTCATGGCAGATGAATGACATGTTAAGGAAAGCAGTAAAGCAGTTTACGCATGCAAGCATTCAATCTCAAACCAAACGACAAGCATTTATATAACCGACCCGTCTAACTCAATGTCATCGCTTGCACGATAACATATCGAACCATCAGTCTCGCCTCAATATCCATCCTCAACCAACAGTTTATATATCCAATCTCGAGTGCACACTCTTGCCGAGGCAAGGTGGCCGTGCCTACGCGAAGCACAAACCATCCAAAGTAAAGCAAACCAACTCTTATCTATATGAAGTCACTGGCCAAGCCATAAAGGACGTATGATAAAGTCCTCAAAACAGCGCTAAGTATCTAACCCACCTGGATCGATTGTCAACCGCTGGCACCGCGCCCAAGACGCGTTACCCAATTGTCTCCTCCATGGCCGAACGGTCCCGGTGCCCCGGAGCTCCCGTTCGAGGAGACCAAACCCTGTGCAATACAGGTTGTCCGTGACATGCAGACACCAAGTAGGTATGACGAGAGGATCGAACATTCTCGCCCCACCAAGCGATCCTAGACTCGTTCAACCAATATCCAACCAAATATCCATAACCATTCTTTCAACATAGCCAACCAAGAGATCCAAATCTCGACCTCAACATATAGCCCAAGGCAAGTGTTTCCATAGGCACGATGTCTCTTCTCAACACAGAGTCCGAATTGGTGCAACACCCTTGCTCGAAGTAAATCCCATGGCACAATGCCGTTTCAGTGGCACAATGCCCCATTCGTGGCACGATGCCCCATCAAGCGACACAACACCCTCGCCGATGCAGTTGTTCGGTTTTGAACCACAACTGCTCGCTTTGCAAGACAAAGCGACTCAGTGATACTCGCGCACGGATGCACGTTCGCTCGCCCGAATTCTCGATATTCCCATTACCTCAAAGGTATCATTCCAACCGTCCAAGTAAAATCTCAAGTATCCAACCGACTGCCTCAATTGTATAATCCAGCTATCGCATCCAACTATCCAACGCATAATCGTTCCAAGCCACAATCCTACCAAGCCAACGACGTACACTCTATGCACGCCTCAGTGTAGTGATTCCCAAGTTTCAGTCCGAGTGTTTAAGCCTTTTCGTGTTTTCCATATTATTAGGCATGAAGGAGTAGAGGAGAAGGGAAAGAGCCTACTCACTTTGATTGATCCCGTTAGGCATCCTGTCCTGCCGATACGGCCAATCCCTTGAACCCGTGGTCCGATGCAAGCGCGATCTACTCAACTGGTATGACCGTGCGAGCATGCCGTGCTCTCCAAATCATCCATGTCACGCCCCAGTCCCAAAATGACGAGGGACTGAGCACGTGAGCAATGGCCAGCAGCACGCACCGATGGACAACCCAATTTAATGGATCCATCAGGGCATGCTTAAGCTGTAGTCTATCAGTAATATGTTACAAGTCTCAGGTATTTCTAATCTCATCCACAGAACAAACACAGATTAATTGCCAGAAATAATGCAATGGGAATAAATAAGCAATATCAAATAAGTGTCTCGGAAAACAAATCCGAGAATTATTCTGTTACATTATAAGGAAAAGACAGGAAATAAAATGCTGAAATGAAAATACTGTGAATATGAAGCCGGTGCTTAGGAGAAGTCTTCTGCAACTATCTCGTCCTCGGTTCCGGGTTCTGCTCCAAGGAGTGCTCCTGTACCGTACACCTCGGGGTAGTTCTCCTCGGTTATACCTGGGGACATAGTCCATTCCAGGTCCTCAGGGGACATAACAAGGTACAGAAAATACAAGCCAAAACATATGCAGTGCAGCAATAATGAAATAGCAGGGTAAATATGTAAACCAGCTAGTGATATACAAGTGAGAGTTTTAGTCATACTCAGGCTGAGACTACTACAGGATCAATGTCTAAGAAACCATAGCAGTATTTTCTCGAAGAGCCAGAACTTGTGCCAAAGCTCTGTATCAGAGACTAGGACACCTCCAGATAACATCATTTACATTATAATCAGCCTTGATATGGTAATACTCTCCCCACCCCATGTAATCTCACGTCACAGTTCCAGAATATATCAGGTACAAGTCACGCAAGATTGAACTAATGCAATGAGTCAGGATAGAATCTAAGCATGTAAACTATAATGACATGAAAATTGTAGCCTATATGGAATCACCAGGTATATCTCAGGCAATTCCGTCACATGAAGAGTGTCAGGTGTCCTGGGTTGAGCAGTTAAGCAAGTTACTTATGAAACTACAAGCAATCAAGTAAAATACTTTAACCAGAATTATCTGAGAATTTGGCAAGCTTTACTTGCCCACTGATATATAACTAAGTCCAGGAAATAGGTAGCAAAGCTGCAAGTTTTGGCAAGGTACACTTGCCTGTGGTTCCGGCTCGGGTTGCAGTTCTGTCTTTGGCGGGAATTGCAGGAGGTACTCCGGTTGCTGAAACAAACATCACCATCAGATCCAGAAAATATCAATCAGCTAGAAATGCCTGTCCTTGGGTCCAATTTGGAGACAAGGGCAGAAACGGCAGTTTCGGGCCAAAACGGGGTCCACCGGTGGGCCCGCTTTGCACCGAAAAATGCGTCAGGGTCAAAGGTCTCCAAATTCACCAAACTCAGTGTCAACGGGTCAAAAACGCTGATACGAACCCAACGGAACTTCCAGAATTGGATTCCGATGAGCCGATCATAAAATCGCCCGTCGAGCGGGGCCTATGGGGCCCACGACACGCGATTTCGTCAACGTTCTCAGAATCGAACCAAACTTGACCCACAGGACCAGCGTATCGCTACGAGTCCGATGGCACAAGTTTCGTCTCGATCCGACGTGTGTACACAAAGTTAGGTCGAATTACAGAAAAGTCGAATACGGGGCGATGTCCGCGGATACGCGTTGATCCCGGTGTGCACGCACACCCGAATCAGCTTCCGCGAAATCCCACACGTCCGTATCGACGAGGCGCACGTATCTGTGAAGACCGCGCGCGACCAAGTCGTCCCGTTTGGCGGGGCGTACTCAGTTCCGGGATGAAACAGGGTCTAGTTTTTTCCTATTTTTGGATCGCGGTGTGCGATCACCACAGGACGCGATGCCCTGAACGGTTTGTCCGGACACCGAGAGGGTCATACAGGCTTCGCAACGCAATTTACGAAATCGAAAACGGAGCTACGAGCAAAAAGATACACGCACCTGAAGGGGACCCGAAAACTAGGGCCAAATCGTGTCGGACACAGGGGATTCAAATTAGGGTTAGGGTTTCTCCTCAGGGACTCAGCCGGCGGCGGGGACGGCGGAGACGGCGGCTGGGCGGCCGGGGCAGGGGTGCGTGGCCGCGGGCGGCGGCTGCCGGAGCGGGCGGGGGTCGCCGGAGGCGCTGCGGCGCTGCCAGCGGCCGCTGCTGCTGTTGCTGCTGGCTGCTCGTCGACGGAGGGTGCCGGAGAAGAAGAAGAGAAGGGGAAGAAGAGGGGGCTGGCCGCGGTGGTGGACGGCGCTGGGGGCGGCGGAGAGCGGTGGCGGAGTGGTGAGCACGATGGCCGGAGAGGGGCTGACGGGGGGGATTATATAGAGGGCGGAGGGGAGCGGGGCGTGGCTGGGAAGGCGGAGCCGAGCGGGGGAGGCGGAGGTCGTGGGGACGCGGGCGGGACGCGTGGCTGAGCGGGGCGGAGCGCGGCCGAGCGGGGCGGCGGAAAACGCGGGCCAGCGGGGGAGAGGGGGTCAGGCGGGTCGGGCGAGGAGCCGGGTCGGGCGGGTGGACCCGGATCCGACCCGCAGCGGTCGGACTGGGCTGGGCCGGGTTCGGGTCGGGCTGAGTCTGGGTTTGGGCCCACTGGGCCGGGCCGGGCTCTGGTGGGCTTAGAGTTTTATTTATAAAAATAAATAATTAAATTTAAATCATTAACTAATTAAATAATTAATTAAATAATTATTTTTAGGTGTTTAAAAATAGGTCCGGGGCCCAATAAATTCCAGAAAAATTGTCCTAAGTCCAGTTTTTCATTTTACATCCAAAAATATTATTTTCATAATATTTTAATACTGTTTAATATCAATTAAAAATTATTGAATAATTAAAACCCTGTTTTTAAATTACAGAAAATTCCCAGAAAATTCCAGAAAATTGTGAAAATCCAGTTTTTAAAATTTTGAAAATTCAGGGGGGTTTACAATCCAACCGATCGGATTAAGGAAGACGGCATTATCGCTTCCATTCAGCTATTCAGTAATGTTCTGAACGAACACCTGATTTCCATCAAACCCGCTAGCCATCTGCACATTGAAACCAACTCGATTAATCCTTCTTCCCAAAATCCAACATTTCAAATGTAACCAGCATTTGATTCATTCAATCCGACTCAGCGTAACGCTCCGAGCGGTTGCGGGGCATTACATAATATACCACTTAGAATCAGGTTCGTCCACGAACCGTGCTGGTACACATTCCTATCACAAGTCATAATTCATTCCAAGATCTGCTCTAAGCAACTCACATATTCATGATTCTGACTCCGCATCTCGTTTTGCTGAATGCTCGTACAAATTCTACGAATTCCCACATCCTCCTTGCAGCTCAATACGAATTCTTCGTATCGCTTAGTTTTGGATCGTACACATATTTAAGGCGTCCCTAAAATACATGCATTTCAGCCGAGCTTTGCGATAGCAAATTTGAACAAGTTACAAGGGTATCTTTATGTTCGAGGCATCCATTTGCTTTGCTCTCAATTGAATCAATTCACGATTTTTATTCCAACACTTCGCTCGAGCGCTATTCTCAATTATGCAGATTTTTCACCGACTCAAAGAGTTCGCGTTCCAACTCAATCCATCCCACTATTTCTGAATCCGCGCTAGCAACATCTCCAATATATCTCATGCACCGAACGATAATCTCAACTGATCTACCCCAGCTATGCGACTTACCCAAATATCAACTTTGCTTAGATCAGCTCAGTCCAACACATTTCCTGCCATCTCAAAATCTCACAGGGTGAACATCTATATTGAGGTTCGTGTGATCCACGAAGATCTCGCCGCCACGCCAAAGGGATTGTGTCGCCACGATTTCAATGTGGACACACTCGCCATAATTCTTAGGTTGCGCATAGAATAGTCCTTCGTGCTGCTTCCACTGCCTCGAAGCATAGAATATCACCTTTGCCTTCCGAACGAGCACGCTTCCCAGAATAAGTTTCGAGACATCTTGTAAATCTGAAGCACGTCTGTCCCTTCCAGTATTCGCAAGGATTTGATCTGAACGAGCCGTTGCTTTAACTTTGCGAGCTAGTTTCACAGTCGTCAATTCATATGAATGCTATTCCCTTCCAGGGCACGATGAGTCAAAGGCGATGCCATCGATATAAATCTGCGACTCTGAATCTCATCAGTTGACTTAGGCTACTTCCACCATTGCTTCGATCTTCCGGCTGCATCTTCAGCTGAAGACTATCCCAAGGGTCTCTCAAATCCAACACTCAGTCGATAAGCCAAATCTCATTGCTCACATCTGCCCTCGACGCATTCCCAAATACGCCGCCTCAAGGGTCGTTCTATGGGTCTACCATATTCATATCCGATTCAGCGGTCAAGTCGCTTAGGGTCAGCTGTCCCGAAGCTACGCTCGACAATTGTAATCATCACGATGGACAGTTACTGTAAACCATGCTATATCTCATCTCCAAAATCTGAATCAAAATCCAACCATTCACCCGAGCGAACTCCCGAATCCGAGATCCGCGCTCGTTGAAACTGTCTTCCATCAATCCGTCTTTCTGTCCTGAATCCATCAAATTTCCAAATTGCATGTTTCACATTGCATTTCCAACTTACTCAAGCAGTACAGTAATTTGTTCCGACGTTGCTCTCATATTTAGCTATCTTCAAACGTCCGTCCGCCACAATCTTTTGCCTTCCGTTGTTGCCACAATCCGTCCACATCTTCCAGAGAATCCGTTTACTATTGTTGCACCATCTTGCCCAAAATTCTATTTCCGCTAAACCTGAGTCAACTTCTCGAGCAGCAATATCCAAAATCCTCAAGTTTGTGTGAATCCATCACCTTGCCCCTCCGAACCAAGTTCGTGTTTCATTGCTCAACCAACAGCTCAAATGTGTTGCCCAAAATCGTAGTACGTGCTCACTATCATTTGATTCACCCATCGCTCGTTCAAGCGCATCCCAGTTGTTCGTTCCGATTTCGCCCATCTCTTAAGCTTAACAATGCTTTCATTTGCATAAGTCCGTTCACGATATGCTCAACTCAATATTCGCTTGCTTCATTTCCATTCTTCCCAACTCAGCCGACTGCACCAACCAACTTGTATTCTCGTTTCACGAGTCCGTTCAGGCAATTCCCATAAATGTCCAACCAAAATATTTCCAATGTCTTGCTTAACACGTTTGATCCCATATACCACTTCGAATCAAGTCGCTACTCATATTACGTTTTCTTTCACGAATCCAAGATCCGTTCGAACCATCCCTTAGGTGTGATCATGCCTTTCTCAATTCGAGTTTGACACAAAACTCAGGCAATGCTTGAATTATCCAACTGTTTCTCAAACCGTTTGATACTTTCTCAATACGAGCAATCGTGCGATGATTGTCTTCCAAGTAGTCCAACCCAACATCCAATGTTTCCACACATTTGTTGTACGAGCAACTCGTACCAACTTATCCGTATATTCCTGAGCCAAACTCAAACCTGCTCAACCGATGCGCCGCAGCCAAAATTCCAACTTCTATCCAACACAATCGCTTGACGAGCAACTCGTGCAAGGATCCATTCTCATCGAATGTTTCTACTCAAAACATGTCACATAACCAAATCTCGTTAGCCAACCAACTGATCCATTGAGGCAATCAGAACCCTCCGAACGATAAGCCAAGCCAACCCAACGAAAGCCCACACTTGTTGTACAAATGCAACAACGCCAACCAACTTGCTGCACGAATGCAACAACGCCTAACGAGACTAAGCGATCCTACGAAAACCAACCAAGGCAATACAACAAAGAATAACATGCAGCCAAAACCAGCAATAAATAGACTTATTGCATGAAACATCCGATGCGGCACCGAGTAGAGTCAAGAGCTAGACGACACGCGGAAGCTATTTAGAGTTTGTGATGAAGCGAAGGACCAAGTCCGAAGAAATGAACCAGGCGCTCTGATACCAATTTGTCACGCCCCAATCTCCCGCAAGCTCGATAGTCCCTACTGAACGTGAATCACCACGTTGCAGCTCTCCCGCAGGACATTAGTTCCCATCGGGACGTGATGCCGTACGAGCCTGGAGTTGCGCTCGTACAAGGCGATGTTTTCAAACACCAATGTTATCATCGAAACAACCAAGTTACAGCGGAAGCCGTTTAGTGTACCAAGCACACAAACAGAGTATACGCAGCGAAGCTCACAATAGGGTCTAAATGAAATGCCCCGAGTCAATGCCACAAAGGCGATGCCACGGAGACGATGAAATACTCTTGCTCTTTTCTCTAGCCCACAAAGGTACTTACAGTTCATACATCTTGTCCCGTATATCCAAGCAGCGCCACTACGCCTGTGTACCTGAAATATTGTCCACAAACGTGGGTCAGTACACAACCGTACTGGTGAGCGGGATAATCCACTCGCCTAAACCGACACTAAGTAAAATAGTGAATGCACACAGTTAAATGGTGATCTTTCTAGTTGAATCCTAGATTCATTTCATGGCAGATGAATGACATGTTAAGGAAAGCAGTAAAGCAGTTTACGCATGCAAGCATTCAATCTCAAACCAAACGACAAGCATTTATATAACCGACCCGTCTAACTCAATATCATCGCTTGCACGATAACATATCGAACCATCAGTCTCGCCTCAATATCCATCCTCAACCAACAGTTTATATATCCAATCTCGAGTGCACACTCTTGCCGAGGCAAGGTGGCCGCGCCTACGCGAAGCACAAACCATCCAAAGTAAAGCAAACCAACTCTTATCTATATGAAGTCACTGGCCAAGCCATAAAGGGCGTATGATCGGACTGATCATATGCGGTTCTCCTCAAAACAGCGCTAAGTAGCTAACCCACCTGGATCGATTGTCAACCGCTGGCACCGCGCCCAAGACGCGTTACCCAATTGTCTCCTCCATGGCCGAACGGTCCCGGTGCCCCGGAGCTCCCGTTCGAGGAGACCAAACCCTGTGCAATACAGGTTGTCCGTGACATGCAGACACCAAGTAGGTATGACGAGAGGATCGAACATTCTCGCCCCACCAAGCGATCCTAGACTCGTTCAACCAATATCCAACCAAATATCCATAACCATTCTTCCAACATAGCCAACCAAGAGATCCAAATCTCGACCTCAACATATAGCCCAAGGTAAGTGTTTCCATAGGCACGATGCCTTTTCTCAACACAGAGTCCGAATTGGTGCAACACCCTTGCTCGAAGAAAATCCCATGGCACAATGCCATTTCAGTGGCACAATGCCCCATTCGTGGCACGATGCCCCATCAAGCGACACAACGCCCTCGCCGATGCAGTTGTTCGATTTTGAACCACAACTGCTCGCTTTGCAAGACAAAGCTACTCAGTGATACTCGCGCACGGATGCATGTTCGCTTGCCCGAATTCCCGATATTCCCATTGCCTCAAAGGTATCATTCCAACCGTCCAAGTAAAATCCCAAGTATCCAACCGTCTGCCTCAATTGTATAATCCAGCTATCGCATCCAACTATCCAACGCATAATCGTTCCAAGCCACAATCCTACCAAGCCAACGACGTACACTCTATGCACGCCTCAGTGTAGTGATTCCCAAGTTCCAGTCCGAGTGTTTAAGCCTTTTCGTGTTTTCCATATTATTAGGCATGAAGGAGTAGAGGAGAAGGGAAAGAGCCCACTCACTTTGATTGATCCCGTTAGGCATCCTGTCCTACCGATACGGCCAATCCCTTGAACCCGTGGTCCGATGCAAGCGCGATCTACTCAACTGGTATGACCGTGCGAGTAGGTCGTGCTCTCCAAATCATCCGACCGATCGGATTAAGGAAGACGGCATTATCGCTTCCATTCAGCTATTCAGTAATGTTCTGAACGAACACCTGATTTCCATCGAACCCGCTAGCCATCTGCACATTGAAACCAACTCGATTAATCCTTCTTCCCAAAATCCAACATTTCAAATATAACCAGCATTTGATTCATTCAATCCGACTCAGCGTAACGCTCCGAGCGGTTGCGGGGCGTTACACGGCGTAAAATACGTTTGTATTTAATGCAACATAAAGTCATACGAGGAACTCTTCGTATTCCTCGAATGAATCTATCAGACAAAACAGTGAACCTGACTCCTGACAAAAGTACTGTACGACGATCGAGAGGACGACTGTGATTATGATTCAGCACAGAGACCCAGACTGTCGTTTAGTGACATATCCTTGATACAAGTCATTTTTATGCATTCAATGTCACTACCCAATTCTAGAAAATAGGGTTATATTTTTTTTTATTTTGATAAATAGTGTATTGTATTTAATTATTTATATTTATAATTAATTAGTGCTTGTCTTATTTTTATTTTGATTGTTTTAGGGTTTTGGCTAGCCTGGACCCATGTCAGACCCTAGTGGACCCATGTCCGACCCAGCCCACACCCTTGTGAGAATTATTTTGGGACTTAGATTTATTATTTTATTTTTAGGAGGTTAGTTGGAGAGATTTGGAGCTAGTTTGAGTGCATTTGGAGACCCGAAACCCAAAACCGAGTTGCGGGAGGGTATTTTGGACTTTCCTTCATGTAAACCCCCATTTTCTACATGTGGCCGGCCCCTACCTACCCACCCGTGAGAAAGCCAGCAGCAGCCCTCCTTCTTTCTTCATTCCTCTTCATTTACTTCTTCTTCTTCATTCTTCTTCTTCTCCACTTCTTCTTTCTTCTTCCTTCTTCTCCAAGGTGAGTTCTTCTCCATTTTTCTTCTTCTTTCTTTCATTCCTTCTTCCTTAAGCTAACCCTCACCTTGCATTTTTCCCCAACCTAGGTGTGAGGAGCTTAGATCTAGTGTGAGAGCTAGAATTGGTGGCTTGGAGCTTGAGGGAGGTGATTTGGAGTAGATCGGAGACTTTGGCCTTGGGATTCCAACTCCCAAGAGGTAAAACCTAACTTTCCCCTTCCTAATTATTTTTGTGTAGTGTAATTAGTGTTGTAGAACCTTCCTAGACCCTAACCCTACCCGTAGGAGGAAGTTGGAACTAGTTTGGGTGAGTTTAGAGACTTTGACATTAGGTTTTGTGTCGAATTCGGGTGGAATCCGAATTTGGCCCAATTTTGGGTGATGCCCTAGGTTAGATGGACCTAGGTAGACGTTGTCGGGTGTCTAGAGGGTGAGTGCGTGTCTTCGTTCGGACACGGGAAGCCGTGTCGCGGAGAAACGGGCGTTTCGGGCAAAATTGGGGCTTTTCGTCGTCGCCGATTCTAAGTGCGTGTGCGTTTCCGCCACGGGCCTAGAATCGACGTGGGAGCATATTTTCTAGGATCTAGACATCGTGTAGAGCGCGTGGGTAAATTTTGGGCCGATTCCGAGTTCGTTTGGTGTGCGTTTCAGGAGGTTTTCCGAGCCGCGCACCACGTGTTCGTCGAAATGACCGAACGGCCATTTCGACTTGGTTTCCTCGTTTCGGCTTTGTGCGCGCATTGGGTTAGTATCGGAGAGTGTGTGCTAGAGTTTTCGGGCTATATTTTATATATTTTAGGGTATTGGTGAGTGTCGGGGTCGTTGGGCGTGAGTAGGGCGTGTGGTTTGAGTGTTGTGTGCGTGGTTGTGTTTGTATTGATATGTGTCTATATATATATATATTTATATATATGTATGTGTGTTTATGTATATATATTTATATATATATGTATGTGTGTGTATTTATATTTATGTACTTGTATATGTATATGTCTATGTGTATATATATATATGTATATGTGTAAGTGTGCTTGTGTGTGTATATGTGTATATATATATATAGGTGTATGTATATATATATAGATAGTGATATATATATGTATATATATATATTTATTTGTGTGTGTGTTTTAGTGTGTGAGTGTGTGTATTAGTGTGTTTGTGAGAGTGTAGGTGTGTGTGTTAGAGAGTGTTTAGAGTGTGTATATATATATCTATCTAGTAGTTATATATATAGTTATATGTGTGTGTATATATATATATAGATAGTGATATATATATATATGTATATATATAGGTGTGTGGTGTATAGGCAGCGAGGGGGGTGGCCAGTGCAGCACAGCGCAGCGGGGGAGGCAGCAGCTGCTGCTGCCTACAGCAGCAGCAGGGAACCAGCAGCAGCAGCAGGGAACCAGCAGCAGCAGCAGTAGCAGTAGCAAGTGCAGCAGCAGCAGCAGAATCAGCAGCAGCAGCAGCATAGATCTGCAGCAGCAGTAGCAAGGAGCAGTAGCAGCGGCTAGTAGCGAGAGCTAGTGAGGGAGAGTGAGAGATTGGTATATATATATGTGATAGGTGGATAGATAATAAGTTAGATAGATAGATATATCTATCAATAGGTTGATAGTTAGATAGATAATATAATAGATAGATGGTTAGATAATTAGTTAGATAGTTAGATAAGTAGATAGCTAGTTAGTATTATAGATTATATACATAGATAGTTAGATATATCTATGGATTGATAGATAGTTAGAATTAAGAGATAGATAGGTAGTTGGATAAATAGGTAAGATAAGTTATGGATGATAGATAGATATTGATAGATAGATAGCTAGGTATTTAGATAGATAGATAGATACTAGATAGGTAGATAACTAGATTCTTAGATATACCTATCTAAGAGATATAAATATCTATATGCCTAAGTTATATACATATATAGGTGTATAGGTAAGATAATGGGTAATCGGGTAAATGTGTGTGGATATCTATATACATAGGTATATACATACTTAGATATATATAAATATAGTAGATATCTATATTACCTAGCCTAGATTAATAACTAGGTATATAATTCATAGCTAGGTAGCTAGTTAGAGGGTTTTAGAGCGAAACCTCAATACCTTGAGATACCGAGGTATCTCGATACCTTGAGATATTCAAGGTATTGAGTTTCGAGCGGGGTATTTGAGCATTAGCCTAGGAAATGCTTGGGAATGATTTTTATATGTTTATATATATATATAATTACGCGTGCTAGCATAGGTTTTAGCGGGTTTAGGCGGGGTGCGTGGCCTAGGGCGAGGTATCGGATACCGAGGGTATCCCGGTATCTCGATTAGGCGAGTTTGTGAGTTTAGTAGCTTAATGAGCTCGGTTTGACCTAGAATTTTAGGGGCACCCTAGTTTGACCTAGCTTTGACCATAATTGTCTCCGTTGACCGTAAAAGTCAACGTTTGACCTTGTTTTGATCTAGAGTTGACTTTTTGGACCCCGGGTTGACTTTTTGACCCGATTTTCACCGGTTTGACCCGTTCGACCTAGAATAGCCCTAGAAGCCTGTTTTTAATTATTTTATATCAGTTTAAATGCTTAGAACCCTGTTTAATTTTGCTTTTCGCATTAGGTCCTTGCGTCACCGGTCCGGACCTCGATCCTCATCAGCTGCTCAGGACATCAGGCGAGTACCTACCTCTGATAGTTTCCATTTCATGATAGCGTTTATATCACCTGTTCTAGAACTGTAATACTTGATTCTGACACTTTATTACACGAGCTGGTACTAGTGGATCCCGTCATGAGGTGCTATCCCCCTTACCGTGTTCAGCGGGTACTCTATCACGTGTATTTCATCATGTGCTTCGGGTATTGATTATCATGTGCTATCATGTGCTTCTTGTGCTCTCGCCTTCGTGTGCGCGAGCTATTATCATGTACGTAGCGTGTTGTGGTTGGATCCAATGGTATTAGTGGGGGAGGGGAGTAGTGAGTTGGTTATATGATCAAAGCCAAACAGTATTCATGTGTATGTCGGTTATGCAACTCACGCATAACGGAGTTATCGTAGTGTTTTTCATGTGCAACCTAAGCCGATCATATAACGAACTTGTGCTCAAGGCACTTAGCTAGTATTCATGTTTCTCACCTGCAGTTACTTTTCCACTACTTGTATTGTTCTCCAGTTTATATTGCAGCTACTTCTTGTGCTCCAGCATATATTTATTTTCTGTGCATCTTGATTACTTTTCTATTGCTCGTCATATACACCTTACCATGTATTTGGAGTTGCTTTCAGAGTTATGTACTTCGCTCCAGTCCTGACTGGGCATATTTTTTCCAGAGGATCCTTAGGACTATTGCCCTACGTTCTACGGGCCTGGTATTGACGACTGTTGTGACCCCGAGGAGGAGTGCGCCGAGGAGACGCCTATAGCACCCTAGTTAGCTAGGTGGGTTTCCTGGGTTTTCCAGTGGTTTGTATTTTGGATGACTGTACTTATTCTTTTGTGCTTCTGTGAGATGTTGTAGCTTTTAGACTTGGACTGTATTATTTTGGATTGTCTTGCTCTCTTGGTTCTGGTTTTCTTTGTTTATATCATATCGTGCTTATTTCTTCCCCTAGATTTTGTGATTGAGATTCATATATATATATATTGCGTGGTTGCCCTCCTTCGGGAGAAGATTATTTCGATATATATATATATTGCGTGGTTTTGCCCTCCTTTTGGAGAGGTCATGCCGGATTTTTCAGTGAGATATAGATAGTTATGGTTGACCTAGAACGGACCTTTACAGCGTTCTACCGCCGATTCTGCGGCGTAGGCTGGACGTACCCACGGCTCATGCCCGATTTTCGGGTGCGGGTCGTGACACGTTTTTGGTGGTGGCCCATGCAGGTCTGCTTTTTAGGTTTACTTGCAATAGGATATAGGAGATAGGCTGAGAGAGAGTGTGCTCAATCACAACTAGGACCCCTCCTGAATTTTCTTGCTATCTTTAATTTTTCTGAAATTATTTTCTTTTGTAATATTATTGTCCTTCATTGATGTTATCGTTTCTTGCACTGTATTGACTCCTTTTGATCTGTGTTCTCCTTGATTCCATTCCAGCACTTGCTTTATTTGATTCCGGTGCTTCCCATAGCTTTGTGTCTGTATCTTTTGATGTTAGACACCATCTTGTTGCTGAACCTTTAGCTAGACTCTGCAAGATTACGACCGGGGGTGGTATCATCCTAGTCCGTGATGTTTGCAGAGACCGGAGAGTTACCTTGGGAGGCCGGGAGTTGAGTGTGTGCCTACTCGTAATGCCACTTCCGAGCTACGATATTGTACTCGGGATGGATTGGTTGAGTACGCATTGTGCTAGTATAGATTGTCGTGGAGGCAGAGTTTTGTTTAGTCCGCCGGGTGAGCCAGAGTTTCAGTTTGCCAGAGGAGCAGCGGAGCAGACCGAGGGAGTCTTCTGCGGAGCCCTGGTGGTAGAGCCGAGGTCGCTACATCCACTGATAGAGGAGTATATGGATGTCTTTCCGGAGGAGTTGCCAGGGTTACCTCCGGACAGAGATGTGGAGTTCTCTATAGACTTGGTGCCAGGCGCGGAGCCGATATCCCAGCACGTCTATAGAGTCAGCAACAGTGAGCTGATAGAGTTGAAGAAGCAGGTGGATAAGCTTCAGGACAAGGGATTTATCAGATCTAGTTCTTCTCCGTGGGGTGCTCCGGTACTTTTTGTGCCGAAGAAGGATGGGTCGATACGGATGTGTATCAACTACAGGGCTCTGAACAGCCTCACAATTAGGAACAAGTATCCGCTGCCGCGTATTGATGATCTATTTGACCAGTTGAGCGGAGCGAGGGTGTTTTCCAGGATTGATCTGAGGACAGGCTACCACCAGGTGAAAGTCAGGAAGGAGGATATTCCGAAGACAGCTTTTCGGACCAGATATGGACAGTATCAGTTCTTGGTGATGCCGTTTGGGTTGACTAATGTCCCGGCAGTGTTCATGAATCTGATGAACAAGGTGTTCCATCAGCATCTGGACAGGTTTGTGGTGGTGTTTATAGATGATATCTTGGTGTATTCGAAGACCCCAGAGGAGCACGAGGAGCATCTGAGGATAGTGCTGGAGACTCTCAGGAAGGAGAACCTTTATGGAAAGCTCTCAAAGTGCGAGTTCTTCCTTGACAAGGTAGAATTCCTTGGTCATGTGGTGACTGGAGAGGGTATCTCGGTGGATCCGAGAAAGATCGTGGCAGTTGAGGCATGGAGTGCTCCGAGTTCAGTAGCCGAGGTCAGAAGTTTCTTGGGACTGGCAGGCTACTACAGGAGATTTGTTCAGGATTTTTCCCGGATTGCAGAGCCGTTGTCCAGGCTGACCCGGAAGGACGTGGAGTTTGTTTGGTCAGAGGAGTGCCAGATCGCCTTTGATGAGCTGAAGAGGAGGTTGACGACAGCTCCAGTGTTGACGTTGCCATCAGGTTCTGGAGGATTCACTATCTATAGTGATGCATCGGGGAAGGGACTGGGTTGTGTGTTGCAGCAGAATGGGAGGGTGATTGCCTATGCTTTCAGGCAATTACGTCCTCATGAGAAGAATTACCCTACCCACGATTTGGAGTTGGCAGCGGTCATTTTTGCTCTGAAGTTGTGGAAATACTATTTATACGGAGAGCGTGTGGAGATCTTCACAGACCACAAGAGCTTGAAGTATGTGTTTACCCAAAAAGAGCTGAACATGAGGCAGAGGAGATGGTTGGAGTTGATGAAAGACTTCGACATATCATTGCAGTATCATCCAGGGAAGGCGAACGTAGTTGCGGATGCATTGAGCAGGTATCCGGTAGCTATGTGCCTGACTACAGATCGTTATCTTCTGGCAGATCTAGAGAGCTTGGGCATTGAGGTGATAGTGCCTGGAGTTGAGATGCAGATGTGGGGACTGCAGATTCAGTCAGAGTTGGTAGACCGGATCAGGGCTACACAGTTTGAGGATGAGTCCCTGAGGAGCATCAGGGAGCAGGTTCAGATGGGTTTAGCAGACGACTTCACCATTGCTGATGATGGTTCATTGCGGCACGGTACCAGGTTGTGTGTGCCGAGTGGGTCGTTGCGCGAGGAGGTTCTCCAGGAGGCGCATCGATCCCAGTACTCTATGTATCCCGGTGCCAACAAGATGTATAGAGATCTGAGACAGCATGTATGGTGGTACGGGATGAAGCGGGAGGTAGCACGCTTCGTATCCCGATGCTTAGTGTGCCAGCAGGTGAAGGCAGAGAGGCAGAGGCCAGGAGGATTACTTCAGCCGTTACCCATTCCGGAGTGGAAATGGGAGCATGTGACCATGGATTTTATTTCTGGACTTCCCCGTTCTCCAGGCGGGAAAGATGCGATTTGGGTCATCGTGGACAGGTTGACCAAATCGGCCCACTTTCTACCATTCAAAGTGGGTACGTCTACAGAGAGACTAGCAGAGATGTATGTGCACCAGATAGTCAGACTGCATGGAGTTCCAGTGAGCATAGTATCAGATCGGGACAGTCGCTTTACCTCGCATTTCTGGAGGAGTCTGCAGGCTAGCTTGGGCACCCAGCTCAAGTTTAGTAGTGCGTATCACCCGCAGACAGATGGTCAGTCAGAGAGGACCATTCAGACACTTGAGGACATGCTTCGGACTTGTGTTTTGGATTTCAGAGGCTCTGGGGAGGATCACTTGCACTTGGTAGAGTTTGCTTACAACAACAGCTACCAAGCCAGTATCGAGATGTCACCTTTTGAGGCGTTGTATGGACGGAGGTGTCGCACTCCGTTGTCATAGGATGATGTAGGTGAGAGAGCTTTGCTTGGCCCGGAGATGGTGGTTGATGCAGCGGAGAAGGTCAAGCTCATTAGAGATAGACTTCGGGTGGCGCAGGACAGGCAGCGGCATTGGGCCGATAGCCACCGGAGACCTTTGGAGTTCGAGGTATAGCTTAGAATCTAGATTTTGTTCTTGTGTTTGCTTGTGATTGCTTGTTTTAGACTAAGTGCAGAGACCTTGTTTGTGCTAGGTTGGAGATCTGGTGTTTCTGAGGATTTCTCCGACGCGGGGCACTATTCGCTTCGGTGGAGGCGGGAAGCTTAGCCCACGTTTCGTTGGACCCTTCCGTGTCCTCGAGAGGGTCGGCGCCGTGGCGTATAGGCTTGAGTTGCCGCCTACGCTGGAGGGAGTTCATGATGTGTTCCACGTGTCGCAGTTGAGACGGTACGTGGCGGATCCCAGTCACGTATTGGATCACTCGGAGATCGCAGTGGGCCCTACTCTTAGCTATCCAGAGCAGCCGGTGGAGATTCTGGATCGGCGAGAGAAGGTGTTGAGGAACCAGACTATTCCCTTGGTTCGCGTCGCGTGGAGACATCACTCTCCAGGAGAGTCGACCTGGGAGAGGGAGGATGAAATGCGCGAGCTGTACCCTTATCTCTTCGAGCCCTGAGGTATGGTTCTTTCTTGCATTCCTGTCCTAGTTTCGTCTTTTAATTTCGAGGACGAAATTATTTTAAGGAGGGTAGACTTGTCACTACCCAATTCTAGAAAATAGGGTTATATTTTTTTTTATTTTGATAAATAGTGTATTGTATTTAATTATTTATATTTATAATTAATTAGTGCTTGTCTTATTTTTATTTTGATTGTTTTAGGATTTTGGCTAGCCTGGACCCATGTCAGACCCTAGTGGACCCATGTCCGACCCAGCTCACACCCTTGTGAAAATTATTTTGGGACTTAGATTTATTATTTTATTTTTAGGAGGTTAGTTGGAGAGATTTGGAGCTAGTTTGAGTGCATTTGGAGACCCGAAACCCAAAACCGAGTTGCGGGAGGGTATTTTGGACTTTCCTTCATGTAAACCCCCATTTTCTACATGTGGCCGGCCCCTACCTACCCACCCGTGAGAAAGCCAGCAGCAGCCCCCTTCTTTCTTCATTCCTCTTCATTTACTTCTTCTTCTTCATTCTTCTTCTTCTCCACTTCTTCTTTCTTCTTCCTTCTTCTCCAAGGTGAGTTCTTCTCCATTTTTCTTCTTCTTTCTTTCATTCCTTCTTCCTTAAGCTAACCCTCACCTTGCATTTTTCCCCAACCTAGGTGTGAGGAGCTTAGATCTAGTGTGAGAGCTAGAATTGGTGGCTTGGAGCTTGAGGGAGGTGATTTGGAGTAGATCGGAGACTTTGGCCTTGGGATTCCAACTCCCAAGAGGTAAAACCTAACTTTCCCCTTCCTAATTATTTTTGTGTAGTGTAATTAGTGTTGTAGAACCTTCCTAGACCCTAACCCTACCCGTAGGAGGAAGTTGGAACTAGTTTGGGTGAGTTTAGAGACTTTGACATTAGATTTTGTGTCGAATTCGGGTGGAATCCGAATTTGGCCCAATTTTGGGTGATGCCCTAGGTTAGATGGACCTAGGTAGACGTTGTCGGGTGTCTAGAGGGTGAGTGCGTGTCTCCGTTCGGACACGGAAAGCCGTGTCACGGAGAAACGGGCGTTTCGGGCGAAATTGGGGCTTTTCGTCGTCGCCGATTCTAAGTGCGTGTGCGTTTCCGCCACGGGCCTAGAATTGACGTGGGAGCACATTTTCTAGGATCTAGACATCGTGTAGAGCGCGTGGGTAAATTTTGGGCCGATTCTGAGTTCGTTTGGTGTGCGTTTCAGGAGGTTTTCCGAGCCGCGCACCACGTGTTCGTCGAAATGACCGAACGGCCATTTCGACTTTGTTTCCTCGTTTCGGCTTTGTGCGCGCGTTGGGTTAGTATCGGAGAGTGTGTGCTAGAGTTTTCGGGCTATATTTTATATATTTTAGGGTATTGGTGAGTGTCGGGGTCGTTGGGCGTGAGTAGGGCGTGTGGTTTGAGTGTTGTGTGCGTGGTTGTGTTTGTATTGATATGTGTCTATATATATATATATTTATATATATGTATGTGTGTTTATGTATATATATTTATATATATATGTATGTGTGTGTATTTATATTTATGTACTTGTATATGTATATGTCTATGTGTATATATATATATGTATATGTGTAAGTGTGCTTGTGTGTGTATATGTGTATATATATATATAGGTGTATGTATATATATATAGATAGTGATATATATATATGTATATATATATATTTATGTGTGTGTGTGTTTTAGTGTGTGAGTGTGTGTATTAGTGTGTTTGTGAGAGTGTAGGTGTGTGTGTTAGAGAGTGTTTAGAGTGTGTATATATATATCTATCTAGTAGTTATATATATAGTTATATGTGTGTGTATATATATATATAGATAGTGATATATATATATATATATATGTATATATATAGGTGTGTGGTGTATAGGCAGCGAGGGGGGTGGCCAGTGCAGCGCAGCGCAGCGGGGGAGGCAGCAGCTACTGCTGCCTACAGCAGCAGCAGGGAACCAGCAGCAGCAGCAGTAGCAGTAGCAAGTGCAGCAGCAGCAGAATCAGCAGCAGCAGCAGCATAGATCAGCAGCAGCAGTAGCAAGGAGCAGTAGCAGCGGCTAGTAGCGAGAGCTAGTGAGGGAGAGTGAGAGATTGGTATATATATATGTGATAGGTGGATAGATAATAAGTTAGATAGATAGATATATCTATCAATAGGTTGATAGTTAGATAGATAATATAATAGATAGATGGTTAGATAATTAGTTAGATAGTTAGATAAGTAGATAGCTAGTTAGTATTATAGATTATATACATAGATAGTTAGATATATCTATGTATTGATAGATAGTTAGAATTAAGAGATAGATAGGTAGTTGGATAAATAGGTAAGATAAGTTATGGATGATAGATAGATATTGATAGATAGATAGCTAGGTATTTAGATTGATAGATAGATACTAGATAGGTAGATAACTAGATTCTTAGATATACCTATCTAAGAGATATAAATATCTATATGCCTAAGTTATATACATATATAGGTGTATAGGTAAGATAATGGGTAATCGGGTAAATGTGTGTGGATATCTATATACATAGGTATATACATACTTAGATATATATAAATATAGTAGATATCTATATTACCTAGCCTAGATTAATAACTAGGTATATAATTAATAGCTAGGTAGCTAGTTAGAGGGTTTTAGAGCGAAACCTCAATACCTTGAGATACCGAGGTATCTCGATACCTTGAGATATTCAAGGTATTGAGTTTCGAGCGGGGTATTTGAGCATTAGCCTAGGAAATGCTTGGGAATAATTTTTATATGTTTATATATATATAATTACGCGTGCTAGCATAGGTTTTAGCGGGTTTAGGCGGGGTGCGTGGCCTAGGGCGAGGTATCGGATACCGAGGGTATCCCGGTATCTCGATTAGGCGAGTTTGTGAGTTTAGTAGCTTAATGAGCTCGGTTTGACCTAGAATTTCAGGGGCACCCTAGTTTGACCTAGCTTTGACCATAATTGTCCCCGTTGACCGTAAAAGTCAACGTTTGACCTAGTTTTGACCTAGAGTTGACTTTTTGGACCCCGGGTTGACTTTTTGACCCGATTTTCACCGGTTTAACCCGTTCGACCTAGAATAGCCCTAGAAGCCTGTTTTTAATTATTTTATATCAGTTTAAATGCTTAGAACCCTGTTTAATTCTGCTTTTCACATTAGGTCCTTGCGTCACCGGTCCGGACCTCGATCCTCATCAGTTGCTCAGGACATCAGGCGAGTACCTACCTCTGATAGTTTCCATTTTATGATAGCATTTATATCACCTGTTCTAGAACTGTAATACTTGATTCTGACACTTTATTACACGAGCTGGTACTAGTGGATCCCGTCATGAGGTGCTATCCCCCTTACCGTGTTCAGCGGGTACTCTATCACGTGTATTTCATCATGTGCTTCGGGTATTGATTATCATGTGCTATCATGTGCTTCTTGTGCTCTCGCCTTCGTGTGCGCGAGCTATTATCATGTACGTAGCGTGTTGTGGTTGGATCCAATGGTATTAGTGGGGGAGGGGAGTAGTGAGTTGGTTATATGATCAAAGCCAAACAGTATTCATGTGTATGTCGGTTATGCAACTCACGCATAACGGAGTTATCGTAGTATTTTTCATATGCAACCTAAGCCGATCATATAACGAACTTGTGCTCAAGGCACTTAGCTAGTATTCATGTTTCTCACCTGCAGTTACTTTTCCACTACTTGTATTGTTCTCCAGTTTATATTGCAGCTACTTCTTGTGCTCCAGCATATATTTATTTCCTGTGCATCTTGATTACTTTTCTATTGCTCGTCATATACACCTTACCATGTATTTGGAGTTGCTTTCAGAGTTATGTACTTCGCTCCAGTCCTAACTGGGCATATTTTTTCCAGAGGATCCTGAGGACTATTGCCCTACGTTCTACGGGCCTGGTATTGACGACTGTTGTGACCCCGAGGAGGAGTGCGCCGAGGAGACGCCTATAGCACCCTAGTTAGCTAGGTGGGTTTCCTGGATTTTCCAGTGGTTTGTATTTTGGATGACTGTACTTATTCTTTTGTGCTTCTGTGAGATGTTGTAGCTTTTAGACTTGGACTGTATTATTTTGGATTGTCTTGCTCTCTTGGTTCTGGTTTTCTTTGTTTATATCATATCGTGCTTATTTCTTCCCCTAGATTTTGTGATTGAGATTCATATATATATATTGCGTGGTTGCCCTCCTTCGGGAGAAGATTATTTCGATATATATATATTGCGTGGTTTTGCCCTCCTTTTGGAGAGGTCATGCCGGATTTTTCAGTGAGATATAGATAGTTATGGTTGACCTAGAACGGACCTTTACAGCGTTCTACCGCCGATTCTGCGGCGTAGGCTGGACGTACCCACGGCTCATGCCCGATTTTCGGGTGCGGGTCGTGACATTCAAGGAATACACTGCCTATTCTACACAGGCATAGATGAGTTTTTACGCTCAAGATGAGACAAAATCAGACGCCACGTCAAAAGCTGTTTCTCGTACAGAGCTCGAGGCATATCTTGGCATTTAATGCACGAGATTGAGGCATATCTCTGCATTAAATACACGAGATTTGGTTCTATACTTTATAATTTTTTCATGACTGGGAGAGCTAAAACTAGGGCTAATACGCTTACATCACCATCCTGACATTTTACGCCAACCAGGCTATTTTCAACTATAGGAGCACGTCGTATGCTATCTCCTCGAAATACGCCAACCAGGCTATTTTCAACCATAGGAGCATGCCGTATGCTATCTCCTCGAAATACGCCAACTCAGGCTATATTGGCAAATGTACGTGATGGGGCTATTTGGCCCAGAATACGCTCAAGACCTCAGTCAAGAAGGATAATTGGCTACTTTTATGCTGGTTATCTATTATTCATGCAGCATCAAGTTTTACGCGGTATTTGGCTTTTACACCAACAAGACAGCTATTTGGCTTTTGCGCCAACAAGATAGCTATTTGGCTTTTACGCCAACAAGACAGCTATTTGGCTTTTGCGCCAACAAGACAGCTATTTGGCTTTTGCGCCAACAAGACAGCTATTTGGCTTTTACGCCAACTAGACAGTTATTTGGCTTCTACGCCAACCATCTCTACGCGAGGGGCAGTTACCTACGTGGCTTGCATGCCGTGATCTTCGAGATGTAGTTATACGCGTTACCTCATAATGGGACATGTGTCATACGCAGATTCAGAGGATCATTCGAACGTGGGTATCAGTTATTCTAACCGCCGCGTAAAAGGTGCAACTCTCTTCACAGTTGGGCTTCTACGCCGACTGGACAGTTATTGTGACTGATCTCTATAAATAGAGATCTCCGATCACAGGAGAAAAAGGTCGAAAAATGGTGGTCGAAAAGAGGAGGATCAGAGATCAAGAGATCATAGAGAGAGAGCACAGACAGAGAGTGTTGATTGACAACTTTGGCAACGAGAATTCAATCCCTCCTGCAATCTTTGAAGCTTCTTCTACTTCTACAGCACTTCTTCATCATCGTGTGGTCCAAGGGACAAAGTGATCGACCGCAGATCAGACTCCTATAGCAATTTTTTCCCAGAATCATTTTTATTGTACTTAACATCCTCGTATAGGATTAATTGTACTCTTTTTTTCTTGTTTGTAAACAAAGAAAGGGTTTCGTATAAACCTAGTTTCATTCTTTTGTTTATCATCAAACATCTGCGAACGTAAAGAGAAGAACGGTTTTATGATTCTTATTGTATTTGCATTTTTTTTGGATCGTCAGTTTGTAACAGGTTCATGGTTTAGTGCTGCTGTGGAGTTGCATGTCCTTATAGAAGTGCTCTCGAGTGACTCACAGTGCACCAACTTTTCTAGAAGACGAACTCTTGAGTTATTCTCTACTTTATGGACCTTCTCTACTTTGATTTGGTTTCGAAACTAACATAAAGAGAGGAAGAGGGGGACCCCATGTCTGATTGTTCCGGATGACAAAAAAAAATATAATTTTTCTTTTTCTTTTTTTTTCATGCGTCCATCTGTAATCTAATCATTCCCTTATATGTGGGAGCCTTGAGCTCAATGACATTATCCAACAATTATTCTCATCAGTGTAAGAATAAAATATTTACCCTTGATAAATTTCATGTCTCTTTGTCAAAACTCTAGAGATTTAATTAAATAATGATTATAGTTTTAATAAGATCTAGGATTATATATTTTACATTATATCTCATAGACCAGATATAAGATATGTTATATGTCAGGATCACAAAAAAAGGAGAAAGTTCAGATATGTTATATTTTACTTTGTTATTTATACTGCCACTTCGTGTATTCATAAAGTGAGGAGAGTTGAGTGCATATTATGTTTAATACTAGTTAATTATATGTTTGGAATTCACATTTCTCCCACATACATATCGGTATAGTATATATCAATACCCAAGATACAATATTGCAATATATATGGGACAGTATCAAAGATATCAGGCATATCCGGTAGATAGATTGGCCAATATTTTCAGATTTGAACAGTGATTATGTTTTCAAGATTATCATATATATGATGTTAGCATCCTTATTGTTAGTCACTTCACATTCACATTCAAGATCAAGATCACAGGACTATGATCTGTCCTTGATGATTATAGATTATGCATGGAGTTAATGGTCACATTATATATAATTGAGGATGTTATTTTCCAATGTCATCTAAAAATACACCGATAATTAAAGTCAACAAACTTCCAGAGATTTTCTGAAGCCAAGTTACAAGCAAAGTTACAAGCGAACTAAAACCCAAACCCAGACCAACTTATAGGTCAACAAACTTCCAGAGAGTTTCTGAAGCCAAACTTACAAGCAAACTAAAACCAAAATCCAGACCAACTTGTTGGATTGTATCTCATTTTCGATTGAGCGCTCAAAAGTTGATGACAGTAGAGTTGATAGTTTAGTCCCATATCGAATAGAAAATGATATCATGAGATATAGATAATTGAAATTAGTTCAGATCTTACATGAAATTTTTTTTTTAAGACATATGGATCCAGTCCAATATCGAGACTTGTGGTGCTGAACGTTCATGCGTAGAATCAGATTATACAGACTCTTCTTAAAGTGGAATAGTAGCATCCTCTATAAGGTGGTCTGAAGGCGGATCAGACCTAAGATTAGAGACCACTATATGAATTAGCTTCAAAGGTGGGTCCGACGCGTCTAAGATGGAGTAAGATGTTGTGGTTATCACACAATGGTGATGTGGATGGACTTGTCGGTTTGGTTCCGTGGCCGAACAGATCGAGATGACAATATGTTGGACTTCCTGGATACTCGGCTGGTGGTAATGAGCAAGATGCTCGGCTAGGAAAAACGAATAAGGGTGCCCGACTAGGGAGAACGAGTAAAGATAACCGCGGGGTGTGTTTAGTTGCTCGGTCAGCGAAAACGAGCTAAGGTGGAGATTGTTTGTTTGTATCTCGTTTCCGGTTGAACGTTCAAAAGGTGATGACAATAGGGTTGATAATTTAGTCCCATATCGGAGGTAGAAAGTGAGATCATGAGATGTAGATAATTAAGATTGATAGAGGTCTTACATAAAAAAATAAAAAATCAGACATAGGTCCAATTCAATATCGTATCTTATGGACCAATTCTAGCCCCGAAGATACATCTAATAAAATCAAGATAATTGGAGGTTGCTATAGAAAATCTTTGACTCAATTATGACGTAAGCTGAAAGCATCTCTTGTCCAGAATCTGATGTTAGACATGATACTTGAAGCCACCTAAAAATTGTCTTTATGTTTTGGATCAAAACTTATGTTGTTCTTTTGTGTTTTGACTCCTCTCGCTCCAAAGACCACCTAAAGAAGCCACACTCATATATATGAACAATGTGTATGTATTCCTATTTGGTCAAGATTAACACAATTGATGGCTAAAAAGGGCTAAAAATTCAAACCCTTGTATTTAATTTAAATATAATAAATTATAATTAAAATATATTCAAAATAAAATTATGATACTATTAACAAATTAGATAAAAATTTAAATTATATTAGAATATTTTAAATATGTTTAGAATATATTTTAACTATAATTTGTTATATTTTTTTTTTCAAATTTTGGATATCTGTTTAATTAGATAATACCTTGTATTTAATTTAAATATAATTTAAATTTTAAATATATTTTATAATTTATTATATGTTAGTTTTTATTTCTTCTTTTTCTCAACTGTGCAGAAAAGAACGAAAGTTATATATATATGGTAAACAAAATATAAGCTATAGTATTCTTATTCAACAACAACGATGGAATATGTAAATAGGAAAGACCAATAAAATTGTACCGGACAAACGGACGGAAGGACAGGTCAATTCGTCCGCGGACAAATAAATATTTTTGTTTGGAATTTGATAAGCAGCCGTACCAGAATGGTATATAGGGTTAAGATTGAATTTCTTGTCCTTGGAATCTTTGCATAAGTGGCACAATTAATATGAGAGGTACACTACAGGCTGTGGTCCTGTGGATAGGTGACGACTATACATGCCATGACAATCCACATGACCATCAATTATTTTGCCAACATTAACACGCCATCACTGGCCAAATTGTCCTGGTCTCTAGAGTTGGACATTATTCAATTTTGGAACGAAAATAGAACCGTAAAATATTCTGTTGGATTTTAAATTTTTTTATTCAATTTCAATTTTAAAAATAGTAAAAAAATAATATTTATTTTGATTTCGATCAAAAATCTAAAATATAATAAAATTTATGTAATTATATAAATATTCTAATTTTATGTATATATTTTGATTAAAAATGTGTATATCTTGAAAATAATAATTCTATGTATATCTTTTGAAATTCAACTTCGAACACAACTTTGAATTACAACAAATGTATGTATAAATTTATAATTTATAATATAATTTATCTACGATCTTAACTTTCTGTCTGATCCAATAAACAATATCAATAGTCTAACGGAATAAATTGAATAGCTTATTCAGTTTGGTTTCGATTTTAAATTTTTATAATTTTAATTTATTCGATTTTGACTATTTTAGTTCGATTAGAATATAATAAATCGAATGTCCAACACTATATTTGTTTGTGAGTACTTACCTATTACATCTCCCATTGTCCCACGTATATATAATTGAGCTATCATAGGTAAGATATGTAGAACTCCAATCATTACAAGATTTATGCCGAGAGAAATCAATTTTACACATCTTTATTGATTTGTCTCTTCACCTCTCAGCTTTGGATACTATTAGTTTGATGTACACATGAAGACTGCAAACTTAAGAAGTATATGATGAGGGCCACTAATGCTAAACCTGATGCTCAATGACTTATTAGGATCTCTTTGGTAACGCTGTTTTCATCGGTTTGGAAATATTTTTGAACCTATTGTTTATGGAAAAAAAAAAATTTGATAAGTTTTATGAGTTACTGATTTTATTCGGCTAAAAACTCTCCAAAATCAATGTAATATAATTTTGGGTGACTTTATAAATACTAAAAATCGATACATTTTGAGAGATTTTATTATTTTATTTTATTTTATTTATTTTTGTTAAATAATTTTCAGAATCGTTTGTTATCAAACATGGATCTAATTGATTTAAAAGTCGCTACTTAAAACCACTCAAAATCGGACCCCTTATAACCGTTCATAACCGGTAGTATAAAAATATCTCATAACCGCTACCCCTACAATTGTCAAATAGATTCTTAATGATTAAAGTTTGCCATCTAGTTATCTATAGGGAGCCATACTGTTTTCAGAATCTCCAAAAAGTTCTTTATTCAGTTTACATTATATTAAATTTGGCATTGTAGTATGCTTTGTTGTGCTTAACTTTCAATATGCTACTGTATTCGAGAACTGGTGCTTTATATTAATAAATTTTAGTTGGGATCTCTTTTATCCCATCCTTAATCTCAAAGAATTTTTTTAAAAAGATTAAAGATAGACAATTGAGCAGTACTAAGAACATCCATAAACATATTTGTCTTCGTAGTGTCAATCCACATAACAATATACATGCATAATGTAGTAATCAGAGAAATAAAAGAGAGCAATTCAAGAACAACTATAAAGAGAAGCACTCATATTTCTTAGTTAAGATTTACGAATTTCTAAACCAGATTCTACCAAAACAAAAACAAAAACAAAAAAAACAAAAAAAAGCATCTTTTTATACAATGTTAGGAAAAAGTTATTGAACTAAAAATTATCTAATTCTTTCATGCAAAGTACTAAATTAATATCAAAGAAGACTAGAGTTTCTTTGGTAAGAAATCTAGATGATACATCTATAAATGACAAAGAATGAACGATATGGTTGAAAATTGATCTTAATACCAAAAATTCCGAAATTAAATGGTAGGTATATACAGGGACAGACACAGGAATGAATTTAAGAGGAAGGGAGGGGTGTCAATCTAAAACGTAGAAATAGTCCAAAAATAAAATCACGTACTGAGAAATAGCTTTGTCAGTAAATGTGCATCACTGTTGTCTCCGCAATTAATAAACCGAATAAACTTTATAAGTCTGTCTCTGTAATAAAACGTCTACTTTGTTCTTCTAATATCCGAAGATCAGCTTAGCACTCAGTTTGTTGAAATCTGCCAATCTAGTTTTCGGGAGGCACTCCTTAACACGCGACGCGACCTAAACAATTCAACCAAAAGTCTAGGTCAAAATACAATACTCTCCACGTATCCCTACTCCGTTAAGAAAAATCATCAAGAAGAGAAGGCGTTGCTCGGTTCTATTCGGTTCGATACGGTACGCACCAACGCTGAGGTTGACCGTCGTTGGGCTTGGATCTTTGTTGTACAGATAAAGAGAAGGACTTGTTATGGAGTCTGGACATGGGATACTAAAAACAACAACACATGCTTCTTAAAGAGGGGGCGTGTTAGGGCATGTGCATGTGCACTGTACACTGTACATGGGCAAAGGGACTCTGGGCAGAGGGACTGATGCTGTTGTGCTACGGCTTTGTGTGTGTGTGTGTGTGGGGGGGGGGGGGGTGGGATGGTGTGTGCACAATGTGTGCAGCTGCACAGTGCTGCTAGGGACGGAGCCATTGGTGGGGTGAGCTCCAGCACACCCAATAGTGAGTATACCTAGGAGATATTTAGACTTTGGGTCTCAGAAAAGTTGTAAAATTGATATTTGAGTCTCCAAAAATTAATAATTAGTATTTGGATCTTAAAAATGTCACAAAAAATATACTGAAAGTGTCATTAATTATGTTTGACGATATTTTTGAGATCCAAATACTAATTATTATTATTTTGAGACCTAAATACTAATTTTATAACTTATGTAAATATTCCAATAAGAAACTCATATATGCATGTGCTTTCGTGAATGCAAATGCATACTATGTATATGAATGCAATTTTAAACATTTTTCATCCCTTTGTCTGCAAGATTAAGTAACTTATATACCAAGGGGAAAAAAAAGTGAATTATGATTTGCCTAGTCAAGACACCACTTTTTGGTTGGTCCACAAAGCAAAATTTTAATACTAACACCGTTACTCTTTTATACAAAAGTTGACTTCCCAGTCATAAGAAAAAGAGAAATTAATGTGTAATGATTCAAATTTTATAACCGAGCCTTGCACATTACTCTTTTATATATATATATATATATATATATATATATATATATATATATATATATTACTGGCTACACATTTCATTGATAAATTGTGTAGATGTATTTTCACCATTTACAGCCCCATTGTCGGCACTTCGTCAACCATCTGAATCCTTGTGCATCTTCGGTGAGTTTTGCTATATTGTGAATTCTTTATTAATAGAAAAAGATGATACTAAAGGATCTTAGTGTTCAAAATTATACCTAAAAGAATCGACCTAGTAAAATTTTTTTTTTTGTTCCATTTTTTAGTATGTTGGACATGATTCTACATTGGCCAGACAGTATGGAATGGACACCATGTGTGCAGGGCCGACCCTGGTCCAGGATAGCCAGGACGACCGTCCAGGACCCACGAACCAAGAAGACCAAAACAATTGTTGTGTAGTGGTCACTATGTTAGATTTGCACGGTGTGGCCCTTAGTCCAATATTGGTACTGACATTCTTATTTTAATTTACTTTTATTTTAGTTTTTTATTTTTATTTTTACATTATATATGGGGGTCCATTTTAAAAATTCGTCTAGGACCCCCATGAACTCAGGGCTGACCCTACATGTGTGATATGGACATGACGATACTTATACAACATTTATTTTGCTAAAAAAAAAAATATTACGCATTAAGTTTACTGCGAGATAAACTAAAATTCTGGTTCTGCCCGTGTAGAGGGCGGGTTAGGGCATAGGGAATGGAAGAGCTCAATTGCCTACTAAGTTTAGGGAGGAATATGACTTAAAAATTAAAAATTCTCAATTGATCCCACATGTCATATATATATATATATATATATATATATATATATATATATATATATATATATATATACTAGTAAATATATGTGCGTTGTACGTAAAATATTTTATTTTAATATTGTTAATTTTTTTAAATATTTGTAAATTAAAATTTGATATATATATATATATATATATATATATATATATATATATATATATATATTGAAAAATTAGATTTATAAGATTTATTGATATTATTAAAAAATTTAATAAAAATTTAAAATATATTAAAATATTTTAAATTTGATTTGAATATATTTAAAATAAAATTTGTTATACTGTTTGTAAAATTGTGGATATATGTTTAGATATAAAAAAAATTAGATTGAATATATTTTGAATATTGAATATATTTTTATTTGAATTTTTTTATATATATATCTTTATATACATTTGAATATATGTATAGATAATTATAAAGATTTTAAGATGTTTCTACGTAAAAAAATACGTACACGGGTAGTTAATTTTATTTTAAAAATTTGAATTATTAATTGATTGAATATTTTCGTCTTAGACGACTTTTGAGCCATTTTGAAGTCTCATTATAAAAGTATATATCCTGAACCACACAAGAACCCCCACAAGTTGACCACTCTTGTATCACCCAACAAGAAATTAATTGCAAATAAAGAAGAACGATGTGTAGATCGAATCATTTGAAACCACAAAGGCTCTTGATAAAGGCACTACAAAAATGACTCAGGACAATCCAAATTTTCACCATTGATAATTATAAGTTTGTTACTCCCAAAAATTACTCACCGGACTGTCCACTTCCAATTAATTTTTTTTATAATCAGGACTGTCAAAATTTTGACAGTCCTACCAATTGGAAGGACTTTCAAAATTTTGACAGTTCTAAAAAAATTTATGACTGTTAAAATTTTGACAGTCCTTTCAATTGTTAGGACTGACAAAATTTTGAGAGTCCGGAGAGGAGGGCTACACGAGGTGACACGAGGACGGGACTGCGTGGAGGCCGGAAGGGGGGGACGAGGCGAAGGAGCGGGAGGAGAGGGAGGAGGAGAAGGCGACGACGAGAAGCGGGAGAGAAGGCGGAGGCGCACGCGCGGGCGGTGCGAGGCGTAGGCCCATGCCCTCGCCATCGCCTCCGTTGTTGTTGTTGTTGTTGCTGCTTCTGCTGATGTTGTCGTCGCCATCGCCGTCGTGAAACATGGTAATAATCAGGGCAACCAAAAATATGCAATTGATCATAATCATTAACAGGTTTACCTGACCATTTTTTAAGTGGTGCTTTACCCCTGTTTGCAACAGTAGGTAACCAATTCACAAGGTGAACTGCATAGTTGATTGCTTCTGCCCAAAATGCTTTGTTCAAGCCTGCCTGAGACAACATGCACCGAGCATTTTCAACCAAAGTTTGGTTCATCCTTTCGGCGACCCCACTTTGTTGTGGATTTCCTGGAACGATGAAGTGACGAACAATTCCTTCTTCTCGACATACTTCAAGAAAATGATCAAACTTGTATTCTCCACCATTGTCCGATCGAAACTTCTTAATTTTCCGTCCAGTCTGATTCTCCACCATCTTCTTCCACTCAAGAAAGATATTCATGACTTCATTCTTATGGCTTATCGGGTACATCCAAACTCGTCTCGAGTAATCATCAATAAAGGTGACAAACCACATTTTTCCTCCAAGCGACGCATTCTTCGTCGGACCCCAAACATCCGTGTGAACATAATCAAGGATACCCTTCGTTCGGTGTATAGATGTGCCGAACTTCACCCTTCTTTGCTTGCCAAAAATATAATGTTCAGAAAAGCTGATTTTACCGGTCTTAGCCCCTTTAAGCATACCTTGTTTTATCAAAGTTTGAAGAGATTTCTCACCGGTATGCCCAAGTCGCATGTGCCAAAGTTTTGAAGCATCGGATTCCTTGGAACATATCGTAGCTGCATGTCCGACAATTGTGCTACCCTTAAGGAAGTATAGATTTCCTTTTCGGGTCCCTTTGATCGTCACCAATGCGCCTTTAGCGACTTTGAGAGTTGTCACGACCCGCACCCGAAAATTAGGGCACGAGTACGTGGGTACGTCCAGCCTACGCCGCAGAATCGGCGGTAGTACGCTGTCTAGGTCAAATCCAAATTTACTAACTAGCTCATTCACAAATAACATAGGCGAGATAATAATGAGAATTGAAACTTAAGATTGCAACTGAAAATAAATGTGACAACAGATTCAAATATTTTAGTACAGGAATTCAAAATGAAATCGGGGACAAACCCGATTAATAAGATAAAATATAAATGAAAGATAGCTACTACTAGCTACTCTGCAGCAGGGGTCTCCTGGGTGGGTTCTGGCTCCTCATAGGTATCATCAGTCCCCTCATAGGGACCATAATAAGTAGGGGCAAGATCCTCATCATCGCCTAAATCAACAGATCCAGTCAGGAAAGGAGCAAAGTACACAGTGCACAACAATGTTAAACTAAATATTTATGACAATTAAATATTGAATTTCAAGTTAAGAAACTGCATAACAGAACATCATTATCTCAGAGTTAAAGCTGTAAGCAGGAATATGAGAAATGCAGAAATAAATGAAACAGGAATTGAAACTACAACAGTCAGCAAGATATATAACAAGACCAGAAACTATCTGTGTGAACTTGTGTTTGTTTTTAGAATACATAGTTGGCATGTAGGGGTTTATAAGGCTAATCCGGCCGTCGTGAACGGCTATTAAATAGGGGAAATCGAGATCCGGCTGAGGTACAGTCGTGTACCAACAGCTATTAAACATGACAAGGGGAAGGGTAAACTACATGCCTTCTAGGTATTCTCCCATCCGACATGAAAATAAGACAGGAACTCCAATATTCAAGACATGAAATCCAGCATTTCTAATATTAGGTGTAATCATCAAGGGTACATGTAAGGCAGGGAATTAATTATCATAATATATAAAGATTAACTTGAAGTGCAGGTACTTGCCTGTTGTTTGGATCTGATTAATATTGGCTCTCGGGGGGAAATTCCAAAGATGAGTCCAAAAGCTGAAATAGACATTACCATCACGCTCAGAAGATGTCAATTAGCTAGAAACGCCTGTCCTTGGGTCCAATTTGGAGACAAGGCCAAAAACGGCAGTTTCGGGTCAAAACAGGGTCCGCCGGTGGGCCCGCTTTGCACCGAAAAACGTGTTCGGATCAAAGGTCTCCAAATTTACCAAACTTAGTGTCAACAGGTCAGGAACGCTGATACGAACCCAACGGAACTTCCAGATTTGGATTCCGATGAGCCGAACACAAAATCGCCCATCGAGTGGGGCCTGTGGGGCCCACGACACGCGATTTCGTCAACGTTCTCAGAATCGAACCAAACTTGACCCACAGGACCAGCGTATCGCTACGAGTCCGATGGCGCAAGTTTCGTCTTGATCTGACGTGTGTGCACGAAGTTAGGGTAAATTGCAGAAAAGGCGGATATGGGGCGATGTCCGCGGATACGCGTTGATTCCGGTGTGCACGCACACCCGAATCAGCTTCCACGAAAACTCACACGTCCGTATCGACGATGCGCACATATCTGTGAAGACCGCACGCGACCAAGTCGTCCCGTTTGGCGGGACGTACTCAGTTCCGGGGTAAAAACATGGTCTGGTTTTTCCTGTTTTTGGATCGCGGTGTGCGATCACCACAGGACGCGATGCCCCGAACAGTTTGTCCGGACACCGAGAGGGTCATACAGGCTTCACAACGTAATTTACGGAATCGAAAACAGAGCTACGAGGCGAAAGTTACACGCACCTGAAGGGGACCCGAAAATTCAGGGTCGAGTCGTATCCGACTCGTGTCGGACACGGAAATTGGGAATTAGGGTTAGGGTTCTCGTCGGAATTCGGCGGAGGGCGGCTGCTGGGCGGCCGGGCTCGGGGGCACGCGGCGGAGGGCGGCGCGGCATGGCTGGGGACGCGTCGGCGGCGGCTCAGGGCGGTCGGAGGCGGCGGCTGCGGCTTGCTGCGGCTGTTGCTGCTGTCGCTGCCGGCTGTCGACGAGCGGGGAGGAGAAGGTGGCCGGTGGCGCGCGGCGAGGCGAGGGGGGGCACGGCGAGGCGGTGGGATCTGGGCGGAGCGGTGGCGGCGAGGTGGCTATGGCGGAGAGGAGGCCGGAGGGGGTTTATAAAGGGCGGGGGAGGGCTGTCGTGGCCGAAGGAGGCGGAGGTAGGGGGAACGTGGCGAGGTGGCCGGTCGAGGCGCGGGCGGAGAGGGCGGCGTGGGAGCGGAACGCGCGATGCTGCGCGCGGCGGCCGGCGCTGGACGCGGGGTCGGGGGGGGGGACTGGGCTGACGGGTCGGGCTGACGGCGGGTCGGGTTCGGTTGAACCCGACCCGACCCGACCCGATAGGGTAGGGTCTGGGCTGAGGGAGCGGGCTGGGCCGCGGCCCAACGGGCCAGGAAAAATAAAATAAAATAAAAATAAAATAAATAATAAATAATAAATAATTAAATAAATAGATAATTAATTAATTAATTAATTAAATAGTTTTCAGGCATTTAAAAATAGGTCTGAGGTCCAGAAAAATCCAGAAAATTTACCCTAAGGCCAGTTTTTCATTTTACACCCAAAAATATTATTTTCATGATATTTTAATATTATTTATTGCCAATTAAAAATTATTTATTAATTGAAAGCCTTGATTTTAATTACAGAAAATTCCCAGAAAATTCCAGAAAATTGGGAAAAATCCAAGATTTAATAATTTGAAAATTCGGGGGTTTACAACCTACCCAACTTACAAAAATTTCGTCCTCGAAATTTAAAAATAACAATGGGACAAAAGGAAAGGCCGGGAAAATTAAATATACCTCAGGGTTCAAAAAGATAGGGGTAGCGCTCTCTAATCTCGTCTTCTCGCTCCCAGGTGGATTCGCCGGGAGAATGGTGCTTCCAAGCTACGCGAACCAGGGCTGACCCGGAAGGACGTGGAGTTTGTTTGGTCAGAGGAGTGCCAGATCGCCTTTGATGAGCTGAAGAGGAGGTTGACGACAGCTCCAGTGTTGACGTTGCCATCAGGTTCTGGAGGATTCACTATCTATAGTGATGCATCGGGGAAGGGACTGGGTTGTGTGTTGCAGCAGAATGGGAGGGTGATTGCCTATGCTTCCAGGCAATTACGTCCTCATGAGAAGAATTACCCTACCCACGATTTGGAGTTGGCAGCGGTCATCTTTGCTCTTAAGTTGTGGAAACACTATTTATACGGAGAGCGTGTGGAGATCTTCACAGACCACAAGAGCTTGAAGTATGTGTTTACCCAAAAAGAGCTGAACATGAGGCAGAGGAGATGGTTGGAGTTGATGAAAGACTTCGACATATCATTGCAGTATCATCCAGGGAAGGCGAACGTAGTTGCGGATGCATTGAGCAGGTATCCGGTAGCTATGTGCCTGACTACAGATCGTTATCTTCTGGCAGATCTAGAGAGCTTGGGCATTGAGGTGATAGTGCCTGGAGTTGAGATGCAGATGTGGGGACTGCAGATTCAGTCAGAGTTGGTAGACCGGATCAGGGCTACACAGTTTGAGGATGAGTCCCTGAGGAGCATCAGGGAGCAGGTTCAGATGGGTTTAGCAGACGACTTCACCATTGCTGATGATGGTTCCTTGCGGCACGGTACCAGGTTGTGTGTGCCGAGTGGGTCGTTGCGCGAGGAGGTTCTCCAGGAGGCGCATCGATCCCAGTACTCTATGCATCCCGGTGCCAACAAGATGTATAGAGATCTGAGACAGCATGTATGGTGGTACGGGATGAAGCGGGAGGTAGCACGCTTCGTATCCCGATGCTTAGTGTGCCAGCAGGTGAAGGCGGAGAGGCAGAGGCCAGGAGGTTTACTCCAGCCGTTACCCATTCCGGAGTGGAAATGGGAGCATGTGACCATGGATTTTGTTTCTGGACTTCCCCGTTCTCCAGGCGGGAAGGATGCGATTTGGGTCATCGTGGATAGGTTGACCAAATCGGCCCACTTCCTACCATTCAAAGTGGGTACGTCTACAGAGAGACTAGCAGAGATGTATGTGCGCCAGATAGTCAGACTGCATGGAGTTCCAGTGAGCATAGTATCAGATCGGGACAGTCGCTTCACTTCGTATTTCTGGAGGAGTCTGCAGGCTAGCTTGGGCACCCAGCTCAAGTTTAGTAGTGCGTATCACCCACAGACAGATGGTCAGTCAGAGAGGACCATTCAGACACTTGAGGACATGCTACGCACCTGTGTTTTGGATTTCAGAGGCTCTTGGGAGGATCACTTGCACTTGGTAGAGTTTGCTTACAACAACAGCTACCAAGCCAGTATCGAGATGTCACCTTTTGAGGCGTTGTATGGACGGAGGTGTCGCACTCCGTTGTCATGGGATGATGTAGGTGAGAGAGCTTTGCTTGGCCCGGAGATGGTGGTTGATGCAGCGGAGAAGGTCAAGCTCATTAGAGATAGACTTCGGGTGGCGCAGGACAGGCAGCGGCATTGGGCCGATAGCCACCGGAGACCTTTGGAGTTCGAGGTATAGCTTAGAATCTAGATTTTGTTCTTGTGTTTGCTTGTGATTGCTTGTTTTAGACTAAGTGCAGAGACCTTGTTTGTGCTAGGTTGGAGATCTGGTGTTCCTGAGGATTTCTCCGACGCGGGGCACTATTCGCTTCGGTGGAGGCGGGAAGCTTAGCCCACGTTTCGTCGGACCCTTCCGTGTTCTTGAGAGGGTCGGCGCCGTGGCGTATAGGCTTGAGTTGCCGCCTACGCTGGAGGGAGTTCATGATGTGTTCCACGTGTCGCAGTTGAGACGGTACGTGGCGGATCCCAGTCACGTATTGGATCACTCGGAGATCGCAGTGGGCCCTACTCTTAGCTATCCAGAGCAGCCGGTGGAGATTCTGGATCGGCGGAAGAAGGTGTTGAGGAACCAGACTATTCCCTTGGTTCGCGTCGCGTGGAGGCATCACTCTCCAGGGGAGTCGACCTGGGAGAGGGAGGATGAAATGCGCGAGCGATACCCCTATCTCTTCGAGCCCTGAGGTATGGTTCTTTCTTGCATTCCTGTCCTAGTTTCGTCTTTTAATTTCGAGGACGAAATTATTTTAAGGAGGGTAGACTTGTCACTACCCAATTCTAGAAAATAGGGTATATTTTTTTTTTATTTGATAAATAGTGTATTGTATTTAATTATTTATATTTATATTTAATTAGTGCTTGTCTTATTTTTTTATTTTGATTGTTTTAGGGTTTTGGCTAGCCTGGACCCATGTCAGACCCTAGTGGACCCATGTCCGACCCAGCCCACACCCTTGTGAGAATTATTTTGGGGCTTAGAATTATTATTTTATTTTTAGGAGGTTAGTTGGAGAGTTTTGGAACTAGTTTGAGCGCATTTGGAACCCGGAACCCAAAACCGAGTGAATAGGGGCGTTTTGGGAATTTGGAAAGTTGTAAACCCCCATTTATTTCATGTGGCCGGCCTACCTACCCCCCCACCCGTGAGGAAACCAGCAGCCCCTCCCCTTTGTTTTGTGTTCTCCACTTCTTCTTCTTCTTCTTCTTCTTCACTTCTTCTTCTTCTCCACTTCTTCTTTCTTCTTCCTTCTTCCCCAAGGTGAGTTTTCTTCCACTTTTCTTCTTTCTTTCTTTCATTTCTTCCTCTTTAAGCTAACCCTCACCTTGCATTTTCTCTAACCTAGGTGTGAGAAGCTTAGATCTAGTGTGAGAGCTAGAATTGGTAGCTTGGAGCTTGAGGGAGTTGATTTGGAGGGAATTTGGGACTTTGGCCTTGGGATTCCAACTCCCAAGAGGTAAAACCTAACTTTCCCCTTCCTAATTATTTTTGTGTAGTGTAATTAGTGTTGTAGAACCCTCCTAGACCCTAACCCTACCCGTAGGAGGAAGTTGGAACTAGTTTGGGTGAGTTTAGAAACTTTGACATTAGGTTTTGTGTCGAATTCGGGTGGAATCCGAATTTGGCCCAATTTTGGGTGATGCCCTAGGTTAGATGGACCTAGGTAGACGTTGTCGGGTGTCTAGAGGGTGAGTGCGTGTCTCCGTTCGGACACGGGAAGCCGTGTCGCGGAGAAACGGGCGTTTCGGACGAAATTGGGACTTTTCGTCGTCGCCGATTCTAAGTGCGTGTGCGTTTCCGCCACGGGCCTAGAATCGACGTGGGAGCGCATTTTCTAGGATCTAGACATCGTGTAGAGCGCGTGGGTAAATTTTGGGCCGATTTCGAGTTCGTTTGGTGTGCGTTTCAGGAGGTTTTCCGAGCCGCGCACCACGTGTTCGTCGAAATGACCGAACGGCCATTTCGACTTGGTTTCCTCGTTTCGGCTTTGTGCGCGCGTTGGGTTAGTATCGGGGAGTGTGTGCTAGAGTTTTCGGGCTATATTTTATATATTTTAGGGTATTGGTGAGTGTCGGGGTCGTTGGGCGTGAGTAGGGCGTGTGGTTTGAGTGTTGTGTGCGTGGTTGTGTTTGTTTTGATATGTGTATATATATATATATTTATATATATATGTATGTTTGTTTATGTATATATATTTATATATATATGAGTGTATTTATATCTATGTGCTTGTGTGTATATGTCTATGTGTATATATATATGTATATGTGTAAGTGTGCTCGTGTGTATATGTATATATATATTAATATGTGTGTGTGTGTATATATCTTAGAGTGTGTGTGTATTGATATATATATATATTAATATGTGTGTTTATATATATTTGTAGCTATGTATATATATATTTATGTGTGTGTGTGTTAGAATGTGTAGTTAAGTGTGTGTATATATATATGTATCTAGTTATATATATATAGATATATATGTATGTATATATATATATAGATAGTGATATATATATATATGTATATATATAGGTGTGTGTGTGTGTGTATGTGTGAGGAAGGGGGAGGCAGCAGCCAGCGTGCGGGGGCAGAACCTGCACAGCAGCAGCAGCGTGCAGTGCGCTGCGCACTGCACTGTGCAGCAGCCCAGCTGCAGCAGCAAGCAGCAATGCCAGCAGCAGCAAGCAGCAATGTAGCTGCAGCAGCAGCTCCAGCAGCAACAAGAGCAGCAGTAACAGCAGCCAAGAGCAGTAGCAGCAGCATATAGAGCCAGCACAGCAGCAGCAATGCGAAGTATGGAGCAGCAGCAGCAGGAATAAGGAGCTCCAGCAGTAGCAGCGGGTAGTAGCTAGCGAGGGAGGAAGAGAGTTTGATATATAGATATATATATATATGTTAGATAGTTGAGTTAGATAGATAGATAGTAGGATAAATAGATAAGATAGCTAGTTAAATAGTTATTAGATACTTAGATAGATAGATACCTATATCTATGGATACTAGATAGGTAGATAGGTAGATAGGTAGTTTTATCTATCTAGGAGATAGATATCTATATACCTATAGTTAGTTATATATATATAGATATCTTGATAGGTAATATATATATATATGTTATGATTAGGTAAGGTAATGGGTAATCGGGTAAATGTGTGTGGATATCTAAATACATAGGTATATACATACTTAGATGTATATATATATGGTAGATATATATATTACCTAGCCTAGATTAATAACTAGGTATATAATTAGTAGCTAAATAGCTAGTTAGAGGGCCTTAGGGCGAAACCTCAATACCTTGAGATACCGAGGTATCTCGATACCTTGAGATATTCAAGGTATTGAGTTTCGAGCGGGGTATTTGAGCATTAGCCTAGGAAATGCTTGGGAGTGATTTTTATATGTTTATATGTATATAATTACGTGTGCTAGCATAGGTTTTAGCGGGTTTAGGCGGGGTGCGTGGCCTAGGGCGAGGTATCGGATACCGAGGGTATCTCGGTATCTCGATTAGGCGAGTTTGAGAGTTTAGTAGCTTAATGAGCTCGGATTGACCTAGAATTTCAGGGGCACCCTAGTTTGACCTAGCTTTGACCATAGTTGTCCCTGTTGACCGTAAAAGTCAACGTTTGACCTAGTTTTGACCTAGAGTTGACTTTTTGGACCCCGGGTTGACTTTTTGACCCGAATTTCACCGGTTTGACCCGTTCGACCTAGAATAGCCCTAGAAGCCTGTTTTTAATTATTTTATATCAGTTTAAATGCTTAGAACCCTGTTTAATCCTTGTTTTTCGTATTAGGTCCTTGCGACACCGGTCCGGACCTCGATCCTCATCAGTTGCTCAGGACATCAGGCGAGTACCTACCTCTGATAGTTTCCATTTCATGATAGCGTTTATATCACCTGTTCTAGAACTGTAATACTTGATTCTGACACTTTATTACACGAGCTGGTACTAGTGGATCCCGTCATGAGGTGCTATCCCCCTTACCGTGTTCAGCGGGTACTCTATCACGTGTATTTCATCATGTGCTTCGGGTATTGATTATCATGTGCTATCATGTGCTTATTGTGCTCTCGCCTTCGTGTGCGCGAGCTATTATCATGTACGTAGCGTGTTGTGGTTGGATCCAATGGTATTAGTGGGGGAGGGGAGTAGTGAGTTGGTTATGTGATCAAAGCCAAACAGTATTCATGTGTATGTCGGTTATGCAACTCACGCATAACGGAGTTATCTTAGTGTTTTTCATGTGCAACCTAAGCCGATCACATAACGAACTTGTGCTCAAGGCACTTAGCTAGTTTTCATGTTTCTCACCTGCAGTTACTTTTCCACTACTTGTATTGTTCTCCAGTTTATATTACAGCTATTTATTGTGCTCCAGCATATATTTATTTCTTGTGCATCTTGATTACTTTTCTATTGCTCGTCATATACACCTTACCATGTATTTGGAGTTGCTTTCAGAGTTATGTACTTCGCTCCAGTCCTGACTGGGCATATTTTTTCCAGAGGATCCTGAGGACTATTGCCCTACGTTCTACGGGCCTGGTGTTGACGACTGTTGTGACCCCGAGGAGGAGTGCGCCGAGGAGACGCCTATAGCACCCTAGTTAGCTAGGTGGGTTTCCTGGGTTTTTCCAGTGGTTGTATTTTGGATGACTGTACTTATTCTTTTGTGCTTCTGTGAGATGTTGTAGCTTTTAGACTTGGACTGTATTATTTTGGATTGTCTTGCCCTCTTGGTTCTGGTTTTCTTGTTTATATCATATCGTGCTTATATTCTTCCTCTAGTTTTGTGATTGAGATTTTTGTCATATATATATTGCGTGGTTGCCCTCCTGTTGGAGAGGATTTTATTCACATATATATATTGCGTGGTTTTGCCCTCCTTTTGGAGAGGTCATGCCGGATTTTTCTGTGAGTTATCTAGATAGTTGGTTGACCTAGAACGGACCTTTACAGCGTTCTACCGCCGATTCTGCGGCGTAGGCTGGACGTACCCACGGCTCATGCCCGATTTTCGGGTGCGGGTCGTGACACGTTTTTGGTGGTGGCCCATGCAGGTCGACTTTTTAGTTTACCTGCAGTAGGATATAGGATATAGGCTGAGAGAGAGTGTGCTCAATCACAACTAGGACCTTTCCTACTTCCTTTTGCTATCTTTAATTTTTCTGAAATTGTTTTCTTTTGCAATATTATTGTCCTTCATTGATGTTATCGTTTCTTGCACTATATTGACTTCTTTTGATCTGTGTTCAGGATGCCTCCGAAGACCAGATCTCAGCGTACCGCCCCAGCAGCTGCCACCGAGAGGTCTGCCACCTCTCGACCTGCTCGACGTCCGGCAGCCGCTACCGCTCCACTCGCCACTCCTGCGGTTGAGGGAGCTTCAGTTTCTCTCGGAGATCCCCTTACTCCCATTGATCCGAGAGCCACCCCAGTTGTCCCGGTGGTACCTCCTCCACCACCGCCTGCGCCAGTAGATGCTACGCAGTTGTTCGCATTCTTCCGAGAGATGATGGATGCGCAGTACCGCCAGGCAGATATTATGAGGATGGACATTGAGAATGCTCATCAGGTGGCTTTGACAGCTGTCGACAGGGTGGCTCAGATCCAGCCACAGCCAGAGCAGGCTCAGTATCCTAGGCCGGGTACTATCATCGATTTTCAGAGGATGCGGCCTAAGGAGTTCCGCGGCACAGAGGGGATCCTGTACGCCGACGACTGGATCGAGCATATAGAGGGCATTTTCAGGCTGGCGATGATCCCAGCCAGCATGCAGATAGAGGCAGCGGGCAGCCAGATGTTCGACCTTGCCCTCACTTGGTTCCGCACGGATACGCGGATAGCAGCTCCGGGATTGACTTGGGAGGCTTTCAAGAAGCTTTTCAAGGAGAAGTTCTTCCCGGACGTGGCTCTCAGTGCCTTAGAGAGTCAGTTCGAGGCGCTCGTCCAGGGGAGTATGCTAGTGGATGAGTATGCAGCGGAGTTCTGCCGTCTGGGCAGATTTGTTGAGGGGTTGTCAGAGGCAGCGAAGGCGCGGAAGTTCCGCAAGGGCTTGGTCATGGCGGTCAAGTCCTTGACTAGGAGCGACCGCGAGGCGACCTTCGAGCAGATTGTCAGCGATGCTCAGAGGGCTGAGGATGATTTGGAGCTGAAGACGAAGAGGGGCAGAGACACTTCCGGAGCAGGCAGCAGTGCAGGCCCGGCCAAGAGGCCATTCCAGCAGACCCAGCAGCACCAGGGTCAGGGTCGGGCGCCCTTCCGGCAGGCGCCTCAGCAGCAGAGGCAGGGTCAGCAGCAGGGCCAGAGGCAGCCCATCGTTTGCCCTTTCTGTAAGAAGCCAGGGCACGGATGGGACATATGCAGAAAGAGGCTGGGCAGATGTTTATTGTGTGGCGCCGCAGACCACCAGCTGAAGGATTGTCCTTCAGCGCTTGCCCGTACAGCTCAGGGCGGAGGAGCCGCTCAGAGGGCACCAGCCAGAGCACCTGCAGCGCAGCAGAGAGGACCGCCTTTGCAGACTCAGCAGCAGAGGTTCGCCCAGCACCAGCAGCAGCACCGAGGAGGACAGCAGGGACGAGCTTTTGCCCTGACAGTGGACGAGGCCGAGCCAGTTGGTGATGTTATCTCAGGTTCTGTTCTCCTTGATTCCATTCCAGCACTTGCTTTATTTGATTCCGGTGCTTCCCATAGCTTTGTGTCTGTATCTTTTGCTGTTAGACACCATCTTGTTGCTGAACCTTTAGCTAGACTCTGCAAGATCACGACCGGGGGTGGTATCATCCTAGTCCGTGATGTTTGCAGAGACCGGAGAGTTACCTTGGAAGGCCGGGAGTTGAGTGTGTGCCTACTCGTAATGCCACTTCCGAGCTACGATATTGTACTCGGGATGGATTGGTTGAGTACGCATTGTGCTAGTATAGATTGTCGTGGAGGCAGAGTTTTGTTTAGTCCGCCGGGTGAGCCAGAGTTTCAGTTTGCCAGAGGAGCAGCGGAGCAGATCGAGGGAGTCTTCTGCGGAGCCCTGGTGGTAGAGCCGAGGTCGCTACATCCACTGATAGAGGAGTATATGGATGTCTTTCCGGAGGAGTTGCCAGGGTTACCTCCGGACAGAGACGTGGAGTTCTCTATAGACTTGGTGCCAGGCGCGGAGCCGATATCCCAGCACGTCTATAGAGTCAGCAACAGTGAGCTGATAGAGTTGAAGAAGCAGGTGGATGAGCTTCAGGACAAGAGATTTATCAGATCTAGTTCTTCTCCGTGGGGTGCTCCGGTACTTTTTGTGCCGAAGAAGGATGGGTCGATACGGATGTGTATCGACTACAGGGCTCTGAATAACCTCACAATCAAGAACAAGTATCCGCTGCCGCGTATTGATGATCTATTTGACCAGTTGAGCGGAGCGAGGGTGTTTTCCAGGATTGATCTGAGGACAGGCTACCACCAGGTGAAGGTCAGGAAGGAGGATATTCCGAAGACAGCTTTTCGGACCAGATATGGACAGTATGAGTTCTTGGTGATGCCGTTTGGGTTGACTAATGCCCCGGCAGTGTTCATGAATCTGATGAACAAGGTGTTCCATCAGCATCTGGACAGGTTTGTGGTGGTGTTTATAGATGACATCTTGGTGTATTCGAAGACCCCAGAGGAGCACGAGGAGCATCTGAGGATAGTGCTGGAGACTCTCAGGAAGGAGAAGCTTTATGGAAAGCTCTCAAAGTGTGAGTTCTTCCTTGACAAGGTTGAATTCCTTGGTCATGTGGTGACTGGAGAGGGTATCTCGGTGGATCCGAGAAAGATCGTGGCAGTTGAGGCATGGAGTGCTCCGAGTTCAGTAGCCGAGGTCAGAAGTTTCTTGGGACTGGCAGGCTACTACAGGAGATTTGTTCAGGATTTTTCCCGGATTGCAGAGCCGTTGTCCAGGCTGACCCGGAAGGACGTGGAGTTTGTTTGGTCAGAGGAGTGCCAGATCGCCTTTGATGAGCTGAAGAGGAGGTTGACGACAGCTCCAGTGTTGACGTTGCCATCAGGTTCTGGAGGATTCACTATCTATAGTGATGCATCGGGGAAGGGACTGGGTTGTGTGTTGCAGCAGAATGGGAGGGTGATTGCCTATGCTTCCAGGCAATTACGTCCTCATGAGAAGAATTACCCTACCCACGATTTGGAGTTGGCAGCGGTCATCTTTGCTCTTAAGTTGTGGAAACACTATTTATACGGAGAGCGTGTGGAGATCTTCACAGACCACAAGAGCTTGAAGTATGTGTTTACCCAAAAAGAGCTGAACATGAGGCAGAGGAGATGGTTGGAGTTGATGAAAGACTTCGACATATCATTGCAGTATCATCCAGGGAAGGCGAACGTAGTTGCGGATGCATTGAGCAGGTATCCGGTAGCTATGTGCCTGACTACAGATCGTTATCTTCTGGCAGATCTAGAGAGCTTGGGCATTGAGGTGATAGTGCCTGGAGTTGAGATGCAGATGTGGGGACTGCAGATTCAGTCAGAGTTGGTAGACCGGATCAGGGCTACACAGTTTGAGGATGAGTCCCTGAGGAGCATCAGGGAGCAGGTTCAGATGGGTTTAGCAGACGACTTCACCATTGCTGATGATGGTTCCTTGCGGCACGGTACCAGGTTGTGTGTGCCGAGTGGGTCGTTGCGCGAGGAGGTTCTCCAGGAGGCGCATCGATCCCAGTACTCTATGCATCCCGGTGCCAACAAGATGTATAGAGATCTGAGACAGCATGTATGGTGGTACGGGATGAAGCGGGAGGTAGCACGCTTCGTATCCCGATGCTTAGTGTGCCAGCAGGTGAAGGCGGAGAGGCAGAGGCCAGGAGGTTTACTCCAGCCGTTACCCATTCCGGAGTGGAAATGGGAGCATGTGACCATGGATTTTGTTTCTGGACTTCCCCGTTCTCCAGGCGGGAAGGATGCGATTTGGGTCATCGTGGATAGGTTGACCAAATCGGCCCACTTCCTACCATTCAAAGTGGGTACGTCTACAGAGAGACTAGCAGAGATGTATGTGCGCCAGATAGTCAGACTGCATGGAGTTCCAGTGAGCATAGTATCAGATCGGGACAGTCGCTTCACTTCGCATTTCTGGAGGAGTCTGCAGGCTAGCTTGGGCACCCAGCTCAAGTTTAGTAGTGCGTATCACCCACAGACAGATGGTCAGTCAGAGAGGACCATTCAGACACTTGAGGACATGCTACGCACCTGTGTTTTGGATTTCAGAGGCTCTTGGGAGGATCACTTGCACTTGGTAGAGTTTGCTTACAACAACAGCTACCAGCCAGTATCGAGATGTCACCTTTTGAGGCGTTGTATGGACGGAGGTGTCGCACTCCGTTGTCATGGGATGATGTAGGTGAGAGAGCTTTGCTTGGCCCGGAGATGGTGGTTGATGCAGCGGAGAAGGTCAAGCTCATTAGAGATAGACTTCGGGTGGCGCAGGACAGGCAGCGGCATTGGGCCGATAGCCACCGGAGACCTTTGGAGTTCGAGGTATAGCTTAGAATCTAGATTTTGTTCTTGTGTTTGCTTGTGATTGCTTGTTTTAGACTAAGTGCAGAGACCTTGTTTGTGCTAGGTTGGAGATCTGGTGTTCCTGAGGATTTCTCCGACGCGGGGCACTATTCGCTTCGGTGGAGGCGGGAAGCTTAGCCCACGTTTCGTCGGACCCTTCCGTGTTCTTGAGAGGGTCGGCGCCGTGGCGTATAGGCTTGAGTTGCCGCCTACGCTGGAGGGAGTTCATGATGTGTTCCACGTGTCGCAGTTGAGACGGTACGTGGCGGATCCCAGTCACGTATTGGATCACTCGGAGATCGCAGTGGGCCCTACTCTTAGCTATCCAGAGCAGCCGGTGGAGATTCTGGATCGGCGGAAGAAGGTGTTGAGGAACCAGACTATTCCCTTGGTTCGCGTCGCGTGGAGGCATCACTCTCCAGGGGAGTCGACCTGGGAGAGGGAGGATGAAATGCGCGAGCGATACCCCTATCTCTTCGAGCCCTGAGGTATGGTTCTTTCTTGCATTCCTGTCCTAGTTTCGTCTTTTAATTTCGAGGACGAAATTATTTTAAGGAGGGTAGACTTGTCACTACCCAATTCTAGAAAATAGGGTATATTTTTTTTTATTTGATAAATAGTGTATTGTATTTAATTATTTATATTTATATTTAATTAGTGCTTGTCTTATTTTTTTATTTTGATTGTTTTAGGGTTTTGGCTAGCCTGGACCCATGTCAGACCCTAGTGGACCCATGTCCGACCCAGCCCACACCCTTGTGAGAATTATTTTGGGGCTTAGAATTATTATTTTATTTTTAGGAGGTTAGTTGGAGAGTTTTGGAACTAGTTTGAGCGCATTTGGAACCTGGAACCCAAAACCGAGTGAATAGGGGCGTTTTGGAAATTTGGAAAGTTGTAAACCCCCATTTATTTCATGTGGCCGGCCTACCTACCCCCCCACCCGTGAGGAAACCAGCAGCCCCTCCCCTTTGTTTTGTGTTCTCCACTTCTTCTTCTTCTTCTTCTTCACTTCTTCTTCTTCTCCACTTCTTCTTTCTTCTTCCTTCTTCCCCAAGGTGAGTTTTCTTCCACTTTTCTTCTTTCTTTCTTTCATTTCTTCCTCTTTAAGCTAACCCTCACCTTGCATTTTCTCTAACCTAGGTGTGAGAAGCTTAGATCTAGTGTGAGAGCTAGAATTGGTAGCTTGGAGCTTGAGGGAGTTGATTTGGAGGGAATTTAGGACTTTGGCCTTGGGATTCCAACTCCCAAGAGGTAAAACCTAACTTTCCCCTTCCTAATTATTTTTGTGTAGTGTAATTAGTGTTGTAGAACCCTCCTAGACCCTAACCCTACCCGTAGGAGGAAGTTGGAACTAGTTTGGGTGAGTTTAGAAACTTTGACATTAGGTTTTGTGTCGAATTCGGGTGGAATCCGAATTTGGCCCAATTTTGGGTGATGCCCTAGGTTAGATGGACCTAGGTAGACGTTGTCGGGTGTCTAGAGGGTGAGTGCGTGTCTCCGTTCGGACACGGGAAGCCGTGTCGCGGAGAAACGGGCGTTTCGGACGAAATTGGGACTTTTCGTCGTCGCCGATTCTAAGTGCGTGTGCGTTTCCGCCACGGGCCTAGAATCGACGTGGGAGCGCATTTTCTAGGATCTAGACATCGTGTAGAGCGCGTGGGTAAATTTTGGGCCGATTCCGAGTTCGTTTGGTGTGCGTTTCAGGAGGTTTTCCGAGCCGCGCACCACGTGTTCGTCGAAATGACCGAACGGCCATTTCGACTTGGTTTCCTCGTTTCGGCTTTGTGCGCGCGTTGGGTTAGTATCGGGGAGTGTGTGCTAGAGTTTTCGGGCTATATTTTATATATTTTAGGGTATTGGTGAGTGTCGGGGTCGTTGGGCGTGAGTAGGGCGTGTGGTTTGAGTGTTGTGTGCGTGGTTGTGTTTGTTTTGATATGTGTATATATATATATATTTATATATATATGTATGTTTGTTTATGTATATATATTTATATATATATGAGTGTATTTATATCTATGTGCTTGTGTGTATATGTCTATGTGTATATATATATGTATATGTGTAAGTGTGCTCGTGTGTATATGTATATATATATTAATATGTGTGTGTGTGTATATATCTTAGAGTGTGTGTGTATTGATATATATATATATTAATATGTGTGTTTATATATATTTGTAGCTATGTATATATATATTTATGTGTGTGTGTGTTAGAATGTGTAGTTAAGTGTGTGTATATATATATGTATCTAGTTATATATATATAGATATATATGTATGTATATATATATATAGATAGTGATATATATATATATGTATATATATGGGTGTGTGTGTGTGTGTATGTGTGAGGAAGGGGGAGGCAGCAGCCAGCGTGCGGGGGCAGAACCTGCACAGCAGCAGCAGCGTGCAGTGCGCTGCGCACTGCACTGTGCAGCAGCCCAGCTGCAGCAGCAAGCAGCAATGCCAGCAGCAGCAAGCAGCAATGTAGCTGCAGCAGCAGCTCCAGCAGCAACAAGAGCAGCAGTAACAGCAGCCAAGAGCAGTAGCAGCAGCATATAGAGCCAGCACAGCAGCAGCAATGCGAAGTATGGAGCAGCAGCAGCAGGAATAAGGAGCTCCAGCAGTAGCAGCGGGTAGTAGCTAGCGAGGGAGGAAGAGAGTTTGATATATAGATATATATATATATGTTAGATAGTTGAGTTAGATAGATAGATAGTAGGATAAATAGATAAGATAGCTAGTTAAATAGTTATTAGATACTTAGATAGATAGATACCTATATCTATGGATACTAGATAGGTAGATAGGTAGATAGGTAGTTTTATCTATCTAGGAGATAGATATCTATATACCTATAGTTAGTTATATATATATAGATATCTTGATAGGTAATATATATATATATGTTATGATTAGGTAAGGTAATGGATAATCGGGTAAATGTGTGTGGATATCTAAATACATAGGTATATACATACTTAGATGTATATATATATGGTAGATATATATATTACCTAGCCTAGATTAATAACTAGGTATATAATTAGTAGCTAAATAGCTAGTTAGAGGGCCTTAGGGCGAAACCTCAATACCTTGAGATACCGAGGTATCTCGATACCTTGAGATATTCAAGGTATTGAGTTTCGAGCGGGGTATTTGAGCATTAGCCTAGGAAATGCTTGGGAGTGATTTTTATATGTTTATATGTATATAATTACGTGTGCTAGCATAGGTTTTAGCGGGTTTAGGCGGGGTGCGTGGCCTAGGGCGAGGTATCGGATACCGAGGGTATCTCGGTATCTCGATTAGGCGAGTTTGAGAGTTTAGTAGCTTAATGAGCTCGGATTGACCTAGAATTTCAGGGGCACCCTAGTTTGACCTAGCTTTGACCATAATTGTCCCTGTTGACCGTAAAAGTCAACGTTTGACCTAGTTTTGACCTAGAGTTGACTTTTTGGACCCCGGGTTGACTTTTTGACCCGAATTTCACCGGTTTGACCCGTTCGACCTAGAATAGCCCTAGAAGCCTGTTTTTAATTATTTTATATCAGTTTAAATGCTTAGAACCCTGTTTAATCCTTGTTTTTCGCATTAGGTCCTTGCGACACCGGTCCGGACCTCGATCCTCATCAGTTGCTCAGGACATCAGGCGAGTACCTACCTCTGATAGTTTCCATTTCATGATAGCGTTTATATCACCTGTTCTAGAACTGTAATACTTGATTCTGACACTTTATTACACGAGCTGGTACTAGTGGATCCCGTCATGAGGTGCTATCCCCCTTACCGTGTTCAGCGGGTACTCTATCACGTGTATTTCATCATGTGCTTCGGGTATTGATTATCATGTGCTATCATGTGCTTATTGTGCTCTCGCCTTCGTGTGCGCGAGCTATTATCATGTACGTAGCGTGTTGTGGTTGGATCCAATGGTATTAGTGGGGGAGGGGAGTAGTGAGTTGGTTATGTGATCAAAGCCAAACAGTATTCATGTGTATGTCGGTTATGCAACTCACGCATAACGGAGTTATCTTAGTGTTTTTCATGTGCAACCTAAGCCGATCACATAACGAACTTGTGCTCAAGGCACTTAGCTAGTTTTCATGTTTCTCACCTGCAGTTACTTTTCCACTACTTGTATTGTTCTCCAGTTTATATTACAGCTATTTATTGTGCTCCAGCATATATTTATTTCTTGTGCATCTTGATTACTTTTCTATTGCTCGTCATATACACCTTACCATGTATTTGGAGTTGCTTTCAGAGTTATGTACTTCGCTCCAGTCCTGACTGGGCATATTTTTTCCAGAGGATCCTGAGGACTATTGCCCTACGTTCTACGGGCCTGGTGTTGACGACTGTTGTGACCCCGAGGAGGAGTGCGCCGAGGAGACGCCTATAGCACCCTAGTTAGCTAGGTGGGTTTCCTGGGTTTTTCCAGTGGTTGTATTTTGGATGACTGTACTTATTCTTTTGTGCTTCTGTGAGATGTTGTAGCTTTTAGACTTGGACTGTATTATTTTGGATTGTCTTGCCCTCTTGGTTCTGGTTTTCTTGTTTATATCATATCGTGCTTATATTCTTCCTCTAGTTTTGTGATTGAGATTTTTGTCATATATATATTGCGTGGTTGCCCTCCTGTTGGAGAGGATTTTATTCACATATATATATTGCGTGGTTTTGCCCTCCTTTTGGAGAGGTCATGCCGGATTTTTCTGTGAGTTATCTAGATAGTTGGTTGACCTAGAACAGACCTTTACAGCGTTCTACCGCCGATTCTGCGGCGTAGGCTGGACGTACCCACGGCTCATGCCCGATTTTCGGGTGCGGGTCGTGACACGGGATCTCCACGGGTTGCTCTTGGTAAGTCAAACTTGGGCCTACTTCGAGCTCTGAGTGATCCAAAATGTGGCTGGGATCTGACACATATTTTCTCAACTGCGACACATGGAAGACGTTATGGACTCCATCCAGAGAGGGTGGCAATGCCAGTCGGTATGCCACTTCTCCGATTTTCTCCTGAATGCCAAAAGGTCCAATAAATCTTGGGCTGAGTTTTCCACTCCTTCCGAACCTAATGGTGCCACGTGTCGGAGAAATCTTCAAGAATACCAGTTCTCCAACCTTTAACAAAGTCATAATCAAGTCTTAGTTCCATAATCAAAATGTTTAAATTGACTTGAATTTCATAAATTTAATTACCTCAAATTCCAAGGGCTTTCGGTGGCTATTTGCCCAATGTCGTTGCCGGTCTTGGGCCACTCGAAGTCTGTCCCTTATTTGTTTTACCTTTTCAGCTGAATCGATCACCATATCTGGTCCCAGCAGGGCTCTTTCTCCAACGTCGTCCCATGATAGCGGGGTACGACATCTTCGTCCATACAGAGCTTCAAATGGAGTCATCTCAATACTTGCCTGGTAACTGTTATTATAAGAGAACTCCACCAGATGTAGATAGTCTTCCCAGGATCCTCCAAAATCTAGAACACATGTACGGAGCATATCTTCAAGTGTCTGGATTGTACGTTCCGATTGTCCATCGGTTTGGGGATGATAAGCTGTGCTGAATTTGAGTTGCGTCCCCAAGCTGGCTTGTAAGCTCTTCCATAAGTGAGAGGTGAATCTTGAATCTCGGTCGGAGATAATACTTACTGGAACTCCATGCAGCCGGACAATATGTCTGATATATAAATCTGCCAGCTTTTCGGTAGATAGCCCCACTTTGAAAGGCAGAAAATGTGCAGACTTGGTCAGTCTATCTACTATCACCCAGATTGCATCCTTTCCACTAGGTGTCCTCGGAAGTCCGGAAACAAAATCCATTGTGATATGTTCCCACTTCCACTCCGGAATGGGTAGTGGTTGAAGCAATCCTCCAGGTCTTTGTCTTTCTGCCTTGACTTGCTGGCACACTAAACAACGAGATACGAACCTGGCCACTTCTCTTTTCATGCCATGCCACCAAACATGCGTCCTCAGGTCCTTGTACATCTTGTTGGCTCCTGGATGTATAGAGTATTGCGATATGTGCGCCTCTTGCATAACTTCTTCTCTTATGTCTCCTTGAGGTACACATAATCTATCGCCATGCCTCAGTGATCCATCTTCATGAATTCTGAAATCTTCCACTAATCCAGCTTGCACTTGTCCTCGTAGGCTTCGCAGGCCTTCGTCTTGAAACTGAGCCTCCTTGATCTTGTCTATTAAAGTAGACTGAATCTGCAAGTTTATCATTTGGCCTTCTTTTCCTGGGATGATTACTTCAATACCTAAACTTTCCAAGTCCTCTAGCAGGTGTCTGTCCATAGTCAAGTACATCGCCATAGGATACCTGCTTAGAGCATCCGCAACTACATTGACCTTCCCAGGATGATATTGAAGGGTGATATCAAAGTCTTTCATTAGTTCCAGCCATCTTCTTTGCCTCATGTTCAGCTCTTTCTGAGTGAAGATATATTTTAAACTTTTATGGTCTGTAAATATTTCCACCCTTTTTCCATAAAGATAATGCTTCCATAGTTTAAGAGCAAAAATGACAGCTGCCAATTCTAAATCATGAGTTGGATAGTTCTTTTCATGGGGTCGAAGCTGTCTAGAGGCATATGCTATTACTTTCTTGTTCTGCTCCAAAACACAACCTAGACCTTTTCCGGAAGCATCACTATAAATAGCGAAACCTCCGGTTCCAGAGGGTAAGGTCAGAATAGGGGCAGAAGTCAGTCTTTTCTTCAATTCCTCAAAAGCATGCTGACATTCATTGGTCCAGGTGAACTCTTCGTCCTTCCTTGTTAATTTTGTCATGGGCTCCGCAATTCTTGCAAAGTCCTTCACAAACTTCCGATAGTAGCCAGCTAGTCCCAGGAAGCTTCTAATCTCTGCTACAGAGTCTGGAGTGGGCCAGGATTCTACTGCAGCTATCTTCTTAGGATCTACTACTATTCCATCTCCAGTCACAACATGTCCCAAGAATTCTACTTTATCTAGGAAGAAAGCACATTTAGATAATTTTTCATAAAGTTTTTCCTTCCTCAAAGTCTCCAATGCTAATCTCAAATGTTCTTCATGTTCTTCGGGGGTCTTGGAGTAGATCAAAATATCATCAATGAAGACCACTACAAATTTGTCTAGGTATGGCTGGAAAACTCTGTTCATCAAGTTCATAAAAACTGCTGGAGCATTCGTCAACCCGAACGGCATTACTAAGAATTCGTAGTGTCCGTTCCGGGTATTGAAAGCAGTTTTAGGGATGTCTTCCTTCCTCACCCTTACTTGGTGGTAACCAGACCTCAAATCAATCTTTGAAAATACCCGAGCTCCACTCAACTGATCAAATAGGTCATCTATCCTGGGCAGGGGATACTTATTCTTAATTGTTAAGGCATTCAAGGCCCTATAGTCAATACACATTCGGGATGTTCCGTCCTTCTTGGACACAAATAATACTGGAGCTCCCCAGGGTGAGACACTAGACCTAATGAAGCATTTGTCTTCCAGTTCTTTGATTTGCTCATTTAGTTCTATTATCTCCTTCTTGTTGATTCTGTAGGGATTTTGGGACACTGGTGCTGCTCCTGGCACTAAGTCAATAGAGAATTCAACTTCTCGGTCTGGGGGTAAGCCTGGGAGATCCTCAGAGAAGACATCAAGGTATTCAGAGATGATAGGTAGTGGCACTTCTTCTGTTACTAGGGCTCCACAAATTTTGTTATTACCCATTTCTCTAGAACCTCTAGCAAATTCAAATTCTGGCTTGTCAGGGGGCCTGAAGATTACACTACCTCTGTGGCAGTCTATTGTGGCATGGTGTTGACTTAACCAATCCATACCCAGTATAATATCAAAACTGGGAACTGGCATTACAAGTAGTCTAGCATACAGTTCTCTTCCACACAATGTAATAGGACAATTGTTACAGGCATCACTAACCGGGATGATTCCTCCACCGGTAATGATCTTATAACAATTTCTAAGGGGTTTAGTGATTAAGCTATGCTTCATAAGGAAATCTACTGACATGAATGAATGTGAAGCTCCAGAGTCAAATAAAGTAATAGCTGGTATTGAATTTATAAGCACAGAACCTGTGATCACGTCTGCTGTGGCCCCAGCTTCTTCCAGAGTCATTGCATAAGCACGGCCTTGCTGCGGTGCACCCCTCTGTTGCTGCTGGTGCTGAGCAAAGCGTTGTTGTTGTGTGGGAAGTGGGAGTCCCCTCTGTTGTACTGCTGGGGCCCTGGCCTGGGCTGGAGCCTTTGGTGCAGCGGTGCGTCCTTGAGCAGCTGGACAGTCCCTCATTTGATGCGCTGCTGAGCCGCAGTAGAGGCAGGCACCTAGCCTCTTCCTGCAGACTTGCCAAGTATGACCTGGTTTTTGGCAAAAGTTGCAAGCAACAGCTTGTTGGTTCTGTCCTTGAGCCTGGTGTTGGGGTGCTGGAGCTCGAGGGAGAGGACGCTGAGTTTGCTGCGGGGCCCTCTGCTGCTGTTGTTGTTGTTGAAAAGGGCGTTTATTGGGTCCCGCATTTCCTGTATCTCTCTCTCGTTTCAGTTTATGCCCCATATCTCTTTCAACGCCTTGTGCCACGCTCAGGATTTCTTCATAGGTGCGAGCTCGGCTGGTGGTGACAGCAAGGCGAATATCCGGAGATAGCCCCTTCTTGAATCTACGGGCTCTGTCCTCCGGGGTACGAACCATGTACTCCGCAAAGTGGCTTAACCTGCTAAATTCAGCAGTATATTCATCAACAGACAGGTTACCTTGTTCTAGTCTCTCGAATTGGCTTTCGAGAGCTTCCCGAGCCACTTCGGGGTAGAATTTCTCCTTGAATAGCCTCTTGAAGTCCTCCCAGGTGATGTCAGGAGCAGATAGTTGGGGTTCATCTCTGAACCAGGTTCGAGCAATGTCGAACAGTTGCAGGCTTGCGGACTCCACTTTGAGGTCATCAGGGACCCGAGCAGTCTTCAGGAGTCTCTCGACATTCTCTATCCACTCATCGGCATAGAGTATGCCCTCAGTTCCGTAAAATTCCAGGGGTCTTAGATTCTTGAAATCTTTGGCACTCCCTGGCCTCTTGAGTGACGACTCCTGGGACTTAAGAGCTTCTGAGAGACTGGTCCGCAGAAGTGCAGTCTGTTCTTTCTGGGATTCCACCAATCCCTGGAACACTCCAAGTAGCTGTACCCCATCCAGAGTAACTGCCGGAACAGATGGAGGCGGCGGGAGTGCAAGAGTCTCGGGCACATTCTGCTTAGCTGGTTCTGATGTGCCTCCTACTGTGTTCCTGGTCTGGACCATTCTGAAAGATTAAGGGATAGGAAGATCAGAATAGAATACTTGGAAATCAAAGGCGATAGGAAAATTGAGCAGCAAAGATATCAAGAATTGAAATAAGGACCCTATATTGTGAATGAGCTTTTCCTAGAATCCTCAAATTTTATTCCATACCCTGTCCTAGGGTATTACCCTATTTTAGGATAGGACCTGCATGGGCCACCATAAAAACGTGTCACGACCCGCACCCGAAAATTCGGGCACGAGTACGTGGGTACGTCCAGCCTATGCCGCAGAATCGGCGGTAGTACGCTGTCTAGGTCAAATCCAAATTTACTAACTAGCTCATTCACAAATAACATAGGCGAGATAATAATGAGAATTGAAACTTAAGATTGCAACTGAAAATAAATGTGACAACAGATTCAAATGTTTTAGTACAGGAATTCAAAATAAAATCGGGGACAAACCCGATTAATAAGATAAAATATAAATGAAAGATAGCTACTACTAGCTACTCTGCAGCAGGGGTCTCCTGGGTGGGTTCTGGCTCCTCATAGGTATCATCAGTCCCCTCATAGGGACCATAATAAGTAGGGGCAAGATCCTCATCATCGCCTAAATCAACAGATCCAGTCAGGAAAGGAGCAAAGTACACAGTGCACAACAATGTTAAACTAAATATTTATGACAATTAAATATTGAATTTCAAGTTAAGAAACTGCATAACAGAACATCATTATCTCAGAGTTAAAGCTGTAAGCAGGAATATGAAAAATGCAGAAATAAATGAAACAGGAATTGAAACTACAACAGTCAGCAAGATATATAACAAGACCAGAAACTATCTGTGTGAACTTGTGTTTGTTTTTAGAATACATAGTTGGCATGTAGGGGTTTATAAGGCTAATCCGGCCGTCATGAACGGCTATTAAACAGGGGAAATCGAGATCCGGCTGAGGTACAGTCGTGTACCAACAGCTATTAAACATGACAAGGGGAAGGGTAAACTACATGCCTTCTAGGTATTCTCCCACCCGACATGAAAACAAGACAGGAACTCCAATATTCAAGACATGAAATCCATCATTTCTAACATTAGGTGTAATCATCAAGGGTACATGTAAGACAGGGAATTAATTATTACAATATATAAAGATTAACTTGAAGTGCAGGTACTTGCCTGTTGTTTGGATCTGATTAATATTGGCTCTCGGGGGAAAATTCCAAAGATGAGTCCAAAAGCTGAAATAGACATTACCATCACGCTCAGAAGATGTCAATTAGCTAGAAACGCCTGTCCTTGGGTCCAATTTGGAGACAAGACCAAAAACGACAGTTTCGGGTCAAAACGGGGTCCGTCGGTGGGCCCGCTTTGCACCGAAAAACGTGTCCGGGTCAAAGGTCTCCAAATTCACCAAACAGTTTCGTCTCGATCTGACGTGTGTGCACGAAGTTAGGGTAAATTACAGAAAAGGCAGATACGGGGCGATGTCCGCGGATACGCGTTGATTCCGGTGTGCACGCACACCCGAATCAGCTTCCACGAAAACTCACACGTCCGTATCGACGATGCGCACGTATCTGTGAAGACCGCACGCGACCAAGTCGTCCCGTTTGGCGGGGCGTACTAAGTTCCGGGGTAAAAACAGGGTCTGGTTTTTCCTTTTTTTGGATCGCGGTGTACGATCACCACAGGACGCGATGCCCCGAACAGTTTATCCGGACACCGAGAGGGTCATACAGGCTTCACAACGCAATTTGCGGAATCGAAAACAGAGCTACGAGGCGAAAGTTACATGCACCTGAAGGGGACCCGAAAATTCAGGGTCGAGTCGTGTCCGACTCGTGTCGGACACGGAAATTGGGAATTAGGGTTAGGGTTAGGGTTCTCGTCAGAATTCGGCGGAGGGCGGCTGCTGGGCGGCCGGGCTCGGGGGCACGCGGCGGAGGGCGGCGCGGCGTGGCTGGGGACGCGTCGGCGGCGGCTCAGGGCGGTCGGAGGCGGCGGCTGCGGCTTGCTGCGGCTGTTGCTGCTGTCGCTGCCGGCTGTCGACGAGCGGGGAGGAGAAGGTGGCCGGTGGCGCGCGGCGAGGCGAGTGGGGGGCACGGCGAGGCGCGGCGAGGCGGTGGGGTCTGGACGGAGCGGTGGCGACGAGGTGGCTATGGCGAAGAGGAGGCCGGAGGGGGTTTATAAATGGCGGGGGAGGGCTGTCGTGGCCGAGGGAGGCGGAGGATAGGGGGAACGTGGCGAGATGGCCGGGCGAGGCGCGGGCGGAGAGGGCGGCGTGGGAGCGGAACGCGCGGCGCTGTGCGCGGCGGCCGGCGCTGGACGCGGGGTCGTGGTGGGGGGGACTGGGCTGACGGGTCGGGCTGACGGCGGGTCGGGTTCGGTTGAACCCGACCCGACCCGATAGGGTAGGGTCTGGGCTGAGGGAGCGGGCTGGGCCGCGGCCCAACGGGCCAGGAAAAATAAAATAAAATAAAAATAAAATAAATAATTAATAATTAAATAAATAGATAATTAATTAATTAATTAATTAGTTTTCAGGCATTTAAAAATAGGTCTGAGGCCCAGAAAAATCCAGAAAATTTACCCTAAGTCCAGTTTTCCATTTTACACCCAAAAATGTTATTTTTATGATATTTTAATATTATTTATTGCCAATTAAAAATCATTTATTAATTGAAAGCCTTGATTTTAATTACAGAAAATTCCCAGAAAATTCCAGAAAATTGGGAAAAATCCAAGATTTAATAATTTGAAAATTCGGGGGTTTACAAGAGTTCCATCATCCATGGTGATCAGATAGCCTTTCGATTCCAAGGCTCCAAGCGAAATGAGGTTCCTTTTCAATCCAGGAACATAACGAACATCTCCAAATTTTCGGATTGCTCCATCAAACATCTTTAACTGAACCGAGCCAATGCCCTCGGTTTTGCAAGTGTTGTCGTTGCCCATATAGACGACACCACCATCGATCTTCTTGAAATCCGAAAATATTTTCTTGTTGGGGCACATGTGATAGGTACACCCCGAATCAAGGATCCACTCATCAAGGTTACTGACCAAAAGTGACACGGTCAAAGCCTCGTCTGTATCACTTCCATCTTTATGGACCACATTTGCCTTGGACTCTTTCTTTTTCATTTCGGGCAGTCCTTCTTCCAATGTCCCTTTTGGTGGCAGTAGGCACATTCATCTTTATCAATCCTTTTGCGATCAAATTTTTTTTCTTGACTTCGATCGAGACTTCCCTCTACCATCATTTTTTCGAGAGAAAGTCCTGCCTCTAACAGTGAGAGCATCCGAGCTAGAATCTCGCTGGACTTGTTTGTCCCACTTTCGTACCTCGTTATTCATCAAAGAATTACAAACATCGTTAAATTTTATCTCAGATTTACCATGCAACAAGGTAGTTGTCAAACGTTCGTAAGATTCAGGTAAGAAATTTAACAATAACAAGGCTTTATCTTCATCAGAGATTTCAACATCGAGATTCAACAAATCAGTGATAATTTTATTGAAACTATCAAGATGCTCAACCATGATCGTACCTTTACAATAGTCGAAGCAGAAGAGTTTCTTCTTCAAGTGGAGTTGATTTTTTACGCTCTTTTGCATGTATTTGGCTTCGAGTTTATCCCAAAGATCTTTTGCTGAGGTCTCCTTCATGAATGAATATTTTTGGTCCGTTCCAAGACACGATCGAATGATCCCACAACCTTGTCGATTAAGCTTTTTCCATGTCGAGTCAGATACATCATCGGGCTTCTCCTCGTGTGTGAGACCGAAATCTTGCAATACCAAAAGATCGAGTACTTCACCTTGCCAAATATCGAAGTTGTTTGTCCCGTCAAATTTTGAGACATCAAAACTCGAAGTTGATACCTTAGGTCGATGCAAGTTACTCGAAGACTCTCCAGTTGTCTTTTTATCTTCAGCCATCCAATGAATTTCTTTCACCAAGTGTATTAGACAAACACAACTACAATCTTGGAATAAAATTCCAAGCACAAATCAATGCCCCAAGATATTCAAAACCATGGAGCTCTGATACCAATTGTTGCACACAGCGGAAGCAATAATGGAATACGAAAGTAAAGAAATGAGACACGAGATTTACGTGGTTCGGAGAAATAACTCCTACGTCCACGGTGGTGCAGCCAAGTATTTATTCAACAATACACAAGAGGATTACAAGGTGTTCTTCCTCACAAGTGTCTCTCTTTTCTCTCTAATTTTTGCACACTCCAAACAAATGAAATACAAGCCTATTTATAGGCACAAGTAGATGAATCTAAATTCATTGAAGAATGTATCGCACTTATGAGGATTAATTATTTCTTTGACTGAAGTTGGAGAGACATGGATATATTCATCAATGAACTAACAAATTCATACATCATCTTTAGTTTAAGTCAATGTATATTTCCAACACAAGTTAAACATGTATGTTAGCATCCTGATATTATTTGGTATTGTGACTATTGTCATTAAAACAATGAAACAAGTAAAAAGATCACCATACTTTGATTCATGTCAATTTATATAGGGTCCAACGGGGCCCACGGTTCCTCCAATTTTTTAAATGTTGATTACAATATAGAATTTTGTTTGCCATTTTAACATATTTATTAGTTTGGTCCTTCAATATACAAAGAATAAGTTAGCTCAAGTTGTTTTTCTTTGTGCTTTTAATTTAGATGTCACAAGTTCAAATCTCATCTCTTCTCCTTTGAGTATAATTTTTTTCTCCCTCTTTTGTTAAAATTTGAAAATATTGACTTTGCTTTTTTGCTCATTCTTATTTGAGTTTTAGTATATTTTTTGCTATTAAAGCTCAATAAACATGATAAATTTAAGGATTTCTATATGCAGTAGGTCCTTCCAAAATTTTAATCATGGCTCCGCCTATGTTAACGATTACATAGGGCTAATACATTTTAGTTAAGGACGTTATGTACCACTGTCATCTAAATAAACCAATACCATAACAAAGTCCCGGAAGAAATTCTTCTAAAACTAAAAGTACTCATATTAGTCACTCATATAAACAACTAGTAAACGCACGCGTGTTGTACGTAATTTTTTTTAATATTATTGTAAAATAGTTTAAATATTTAAAAATATTTTAATTATATTTATTATAGAAGAAAAGAGTGGGTTACGGATGATGAGAAGGGAGTTGGTTTTAGATTTTTTTGATCTTCAAAAGTTTATATTTTTTGTTAATTAAATTGATTTACTATTTATTAATAATTTTTGATAGATAAGATGGAAGTTGGTTTAAGGTCTTATTTATATTATGGAAGAAGGATGATGTGTTTATGCAATACTTGGTCAAGATTAACACATTGGAGGCTAAGAAGGATTAATTCAGAGCCAAATTTGTCCTAGTAATACCTATTAAGCATATACCTTATATTGGACTTTGAGCAGTAATATAGTTCAATGATTGGAATAAGCACTTGCTAGATGCAATGCTCGACAGGCTGAGAGTAGCTGGTCGAAACGAGTCTCTCTAGTTTTCCTCGTTGTCACATGGAGATGAGGGACCTATGACCCTCAAATCTAAAGGGCTGTGACCATTGGCACATTATAATGATACTCTGACATCGTCAGAAATAGAAGCATAAGTGATCTAGTGGTATTTGGTCATTGAGTTCATAATTCAATAGTTTTTTTTTTCTTGTTTCGGAATCTTTGCATAAGTTGCAGAACTAATATGAGAAGTTACACTACAGATTGCCAATAGATGAGTAGGCATTGTCATGGCAAGCCACATGCATGACCATCAATTATTTTTGCTCACACACATGTTGTCGCGCCTAGATATTGAGCTAAATTGTACTGGTTATGCATTCTCTTGAGAGTATGACAAGTAGGATCTCGATCTAGTTGCCCCAAAATTAACATACGTAATTACTCAGACTAATATGCCTAACACATTGTAATGCTATTCGACAAGCAAAAGGAATTCTTTGAAGAAAAATATGTAGGTCGAGTTAATTCTTTGACTCAGCAACTTTCCAAACACCAAATGTATACTGAATCTTCGACTAAATCTGAAAGATTGAACAGCAAGACCTATGGAACTAATACTAAAGAAATTATTCTAGAATACATCAAAATTGGTGTCGACTCAAAAGCCTAATTGCTAGAAACAAGTATGAACTAGCCCTGCAAATTATGTAGATAATTCGTTCAACTTGCATCTTCTTTAACTAAACAGAGCAATAGTTCATAACTGGTGCTTGCTCTAAGGAATACTGAAAGAATGTACAAATACTGCACACTGAAGGCTGAACAAAACCAATGATTCGTATCGCATTTAATTGAAACAAACAATCTGCACATTTCCTTACGTGGGAACCCTGAGCTCAATGATCCCACTCATCAATTTGGTGAAACTAATTAGTGCTAAATCTTTCATAATAAGCTAGTTAACGAAGGTGGTGCTACTTATTAATTATAATTAACTCCTTTTATCAGAATACGTGGCTAGTTGGAGATGCGAAGAGGATGAGTATGATGACTAGGATTCACGTTCCGTAGCTTTGAATCTTGATGGAATTGATTGATTCTACAATTTGTTTTGTTTTTTTTCTGCACAAGTGGGTACTTCTTTAATTAATTTCCTTCTTCCTTGACAAGTTATTCCTGTAATTTTTGAGGTAGGGAAGCAATGAACCCTAAGAACAAAAGTGCTGGTCCCTTACTTTCACATCTTCTTGTATGAGAAGTGGATATGCACCATTTGTTTCTTACATGGCTTTGGAAAATATCTTAGAATCAACAAAAGGGGAAAAAGTGCAAAATATTTATATCGTAGCTTGTCAAATTTATGATAGTATGAATTTGGAGAATGGAATCTTAAGAACGTGGTCAGTGTCGATACGGATATATCAAATACATCAGGTAATACAGGAAACATTGCCAATATGCTTCAGGTTTGACCAATAACCATATATTTCAAGGTAAAGACATGACAAGCAACATCCTAAAATTCTTTAGTATTGTCATTTCAAAATTGAAGGTCGGTACTGTGTAATTCATGTTAGTATGTGATTTTTATTTTTATTTTTGAGATCATATAAATTGTATATGGAGTTGAATGGTCTAACACTGTAACATATTTTAGTTAAGGATCCAAATATCCAATACATACCAAACGACCTACTGAAAGTATTTATCAGACACTCGTATATGTTACAGTGTGATTATTAACACATTTAAGGCTGAGAAGGACTAAAAGTTCAGAGCCATGTGTTTGGATTGTATTTTATTTTCGGTTGAGCACTCAAAAGAGGATGACAATGGAATTGATAATTTAGTCACACATCGGATAGAAAGTGTTATCTCCACCTTAGTTCGTTTCTGCTATCCGAACAACCAAGCACCCCCGGATACCTTTCCTCGTTCCCACCCGCCGTGCATCTAGGAGATCCAACAATCTCGATTTGTTCGACCACAGAAACAAACTGACACGTTTATCCAAATCATCATTGTGTGTCAACCACAACGTCTTGCTCGACCTTGGACGTGCCGGTCCAATCCGTGTGGTTGCCTCCAACATTAGGTCTAATATGCGTCTTCGGCCTGACCATCTTATAAAGAAAGCTCATAATTCCACCTTCAGAAGAGAGCATGTATAATCTGATTATACGCATGAACGTTCAGCACAATCTGTCTCGAACCAATTAGGGCCGTCCAAACCAGCCTCGTAACCATGGACACTGATACCACGTGCTGGTTATGCGGTGTGATCCGAACCAAAGTTGACCCATGCGGTGTGATATCGGCCTGAACCCATATGATTTAAAAGAAAATTTCCATATAAGGTCTGTGTTAGTCCCGAGGCGGATCAAAGATGGTAGAACACGGGCCAATAGCAGAGCTACAAGCGAAACCTGAAAGTTCGCTCTCTACTAGAACCCAAGTTGTCGTCGAGACACAGAGCTTCCGGCAAACAAGTTTGCCATCTGAGAAACTCGATTCAACCTAATCACCAAATCAATTGAGAAGATGGCGCACCAGAAACTCGCAAGAATCTCTCCCTCCAAGTGACTCACAACTCCTAAGAAGCACGTATCCAAAAACATGTTACAAACTGACTACAAAGAAAAAGAAACTGCAAAATAAAAATAAAAAATATTATTCTCTTTACATTCGCAAACGCTACAATGAGATAGAACAGACCAAAGAGGACAAGAAGAAATATCATAAAAGAACTCTTGCTGGGGTGATCAAAATCACCGGTGCTCAAAGTAAGATTCAATCTTTCTGTAATGATCAAAATCCCACAAAATCGGATTTAAATTAAAGATGCAATATTTCTGTAACCAAATCCGATTTGCCTTCAGCATCAGCACAACAGCGCAGCGGCGTAGCGGCCGCGCAGTAGCGCATAGTTGCGCATGGCATGGCATGGCCACGCATAACAGCGCATGCGTCCGTGCAACGCCCGCTCAGCACCCTGTCCAAGCACCCGCGCATGCAACCATGGTAGCAACCGCGCACGAGCGCAACTAATGCGCACGAGCGCCGATGCCGACGTGCTAAATGTGCCAACAAAGCTCCACTTTGCGTCCGAGTCTGAGTCGCCTTTGAGACTTAGTTCCTATGGAATAAATTCCAAGAGCATGACAACAAGCTTAAAAGCTTACATGAAAGAGTTATTCCTTTTTCATCCTAATAAAACACCCCCACATGGCACCCATGTGCCTCACCACACCCCATGTGCACACCTCAACACAAGCAAAATATTATATTGAGATACCCACTTGGTGGTGTAGCCAATGTGGAACTATCTTTCATAGTTCAAAGGCAAAAACACCAACGGTCCGAACAAATCTCAATTATCTACACCTCATGATCCCACTTTCAGTCCTATCCGATGTGGACTAAATTATCAACTCCATTGTCGTCCTCTTTTGAATGTTCAACCGAAAACAAGACACAATTTGTCATCGCAACAACTATTAAGCATATTAACTTGGAACTTGAACAGTAATATAGGTGAACAAATAACGGCCAAATTCTTGTTGAAGTTGAATTTCCGGACCAGCTTATTAAGTTAATAATAAGTTCCATTTCTACAACATCAGTGTGAGTCCTCAAAAATGGTAAAAAGTCTGAGTAATTTTGTCCAGGACGAAGTATTCGACAAGGAGATCCTCTCATCGTATTTGTAGCTAAGCAAGGTGCGACCGACAGGCTGAGATAGCGTCTCGTTCGCCCAAGAGCTCGTTGCCTTGCTGTCACAGTACGGAGATGGTCGAGATGACATCCAAATGTGACCATGAGCACATTGTATGATTCTCATCCTACGCGTAGCCACGTTAGTACCTATCGCTAGCTATATATATATAAGCCTGTATGGTTTCCGAGTTCATTAGTTTTGAAATATATTACGTGCCATGCATGTGTTAGGTTCAGAATATATAATTCTTTGATAAGAAGACGTACCAATATAGTAGAGAAGCGCGGTGGAGAGGTGCACTACGTATCAATTATTTTGCAAGCTCCATCACTGGCCATAACTATGTACTTACAGCACATGCTGTCTCACACTTTGGTACTGGTTTCGATCCTTCAGAGATTTTGATGAATATAATTTTCAGTGTAGTTTCCTGGAAAGACCATTATATTATATATACTAACAATATAGGTAGTCGTAGTCGTACTATAGTGCTGTAACTTAACACAAGTTGGAGATATCTCTGTTGCAACTGCGACCACATGAGAATGAAAATAATGGCACCCCCTACCGAAAAGAGAGCACCTCACAAATAGACCGCCACTTTGGCATCATCGAAAGAACATGCAAAGGAAAGGAATATCGATCGAGATCGAATTATTCGAAAGACCAAGCATATTACTCTACTATTATAATCCGGTTCTAAGTCGTTTGTATGTATTATATCATCAAGTAATTAATTTAAAAACTTAAAAAAAAAAAATTAAGTATAGTAATTGTAGGTGTTTTCTCACGTAGAAAAAAAATTTAGAAACCTAAAATTCTCCTAGCCACTGAATATGTATAAATCCTAAAATATTTTAAAATTTAAACTAACTAAATGATATTATCTAACTAAACACATATTCAAAATTTTAAAAACATATTTATAAAACTAAAATATATTTAAAATATTCTAACATAATTTAAATTTCTATATTTCAATAATATCGTAGATTTTTTTTTCCTTCTTTTCCTACGTGCAACTCACGTGAAAGTAACTAGTATATAGCCTAGGCAAAAGTCCAACAATGGGACCCTTTTAAAAAAAAAAAATTAATATGATTAAATTATATAATTTTATTATATTAATTTATATGCAAACCCTCATTCTTGATCCCGGCTTGGGACCGACGATGTATCGTTATAAACATTACATAGACGAATTTAAAAAAAAATTCCATTAATAATTTTTAAAATTAGAATAAGAAGTAGTTGCACATATATATTTATTTTTATTATGTAGTAGATAATTAAATAAATTTTAATTTTCTTGCTTTTTGTGCAGCAAAATTGCTAATTAAAATTTTATATTCAAGAGTTCTTAAGATATATTTTTAGATAATATTGCTAATCCTGCTCAACCTTTCTTGTGACATAGTTGATCTTAAATACTATTTTATCAATTTTAGTTTTGAAAAATCTTTTTTTTTTTAAGCAACAGTTACAGATTTTGTTAATCATATTCTATAAGCTAGAGGCATTCGGAAAAGAGCCAATGGTAATTAATAACTAAAGAGAATTATCAAAACATATTACATCTTTCAAAGTTAAAAATTAATTGTTAAATTCTTCGACAAATCATCCGACTCCAAGTTGCCACGGTATCACCGGAAGTGTCGACTTCGAGTCTTCGATTACCTCCTTGACAAAATCAAAAAAAAATTCTACTCTTTGACTTTCGCAAATTAAAGAACAAACAAAAAAAAAATGCAAATTGAAGGATAAAAAGATAGGAGATTTGAGAATAGAATGACTGAATGAGCCATCAATAAAAAGAAAAAAAGTTTGTAGAATTTAATTTTTTCGAAAGAAAAAGAAACTTTTTCGCTGGATCTAATTCTCTTCATAATTTTTTTAGAAATGGAAAAGTAGAGATTGGAGGAGAAAGAGAATAGCCGGTCGTCCCTTTCTTGAAAAGTAGATATTGGAGAAGAAGAGGAAGAATCGTTCGCTCCTTCCGCGCCCCTAATTAGAAACCAATTTTTTTTACTAACTATCAACTAGAAAACAAATATGATCCCAATTACATGGATCGTTAGTTAGTTAGCTAATTTAGAAATTTGTGGACTCCATATAACTTTGGAATCTAGAATAACTATTATACTAATTAAAAAAAGTTTAGAACCCTAAAAAAGTGGGATCTAGACAGCTACTTGTATTGCTTAGTCTGTGAAAGTTCATTAGATCACATCGACACTTACTTGAGCAACTTGCAAGCAAGCATCACAAAAATTCCGTTTTGTTCAACTCTCAGCATCAAGTAAAACCACTTTTTCTCATGTGGTGCCCGTTTTGCCAAGTTCTGATAGCCATGAAGCTTGTTCAACACTTCAACCAATGATATTATTCGAATGTCCTATAGATTGGAAGCAATAAACCATGGCTCGCAATATTGGTATTGGAACGGTATTGGACCATTTCTAATGAGTATCGAAATCAGAGGTATGGACAGTTTCGGATCTAAGTATTGAATATTTTGGTATTAAAAAAAAAATTATTATTAATAAATTTTCAATATTTTATACACTTAGACATAATTTTAATCTTTAGTGTTGTTTCTTAATGGTTTTGAAATTGAATGATATTGTAGTCACCATTACAGATTAGTTTATATGCGATAAATTTTATTCTTTTACATGCTTTTACAACTTTATTGTACTTTTAGTTGATTAGTTTTTTTTTTTGTTTAATTTTTTTATCGAATTGACCGAAAAAAATATCTCCAATGTCGGTATTACTCAGTATCGAATAGGATGATGCTACATTATCCGCAGCTTTTGTGACCGCTACTGACCTACAGGTCACGTGGCGGTCGTCCATTGACGGTGGCGGTCCAGCACTACAGGCCGGAGCCAATAGGGGGAGTGGGAAGGTGGGGTGCGGGCCAATTGTCGGTCTGTTTTTGCAGGCCAAATATCATTTTTCTGTCGAATATCGATCGGTATCGAATTGGAACATATCAAACAGTATCGACATTGTTACGATACCGGCCGATATTGTAGCTATGCAATAAAAAACAGCACAGTTTAGAACAAATATCATTGTGTCTATTGGACCGGGTCGGTCCGGAGTCCGATTTGACCGGATTTGACCGGTTTTCGACCGGACCAGATTTAGCCCGGGAGAAGAAACAGACCGGTCCGGCCCGAAAGGGAGGCAGGAGAACCCAGTCCAGACCGAGACCCGGGTAGCTCGGGACCGGGTCGGGTCCGGACTTTACCGGGTTGGACCGGGAGTAACCCACGGACCGAGTAATTTAAAAAAAAAAAATCTAGTTGATTGTATTATATGTTTACCTCATTTATATATAATAAAAATACAAATTCAATTGGATTGATTGGCTAGGGGAAGCAGGTTAAGAGAAATTTTTTTTTCCTAGGAGGAGGTATTGGGTTTGAATCCTATGCTCTTCATATAAAATTTTTAATTTTTTATGTATATGGGTTAGACTGGGTTTGAACCGGGTCAGACCAGGTCAAACGGGTTCAACGGAACTAAACCAGTTCAGACCGGTTATTGAACCGGGTCGGACCGGACTTTCGGACCGAAAATGCAAATCCAATCTGGATCCGCTATACATGTGGACCGGACCGGACCGGACCGGGCCGGGTTCCGGACCGCCAAGCACATTATTCACCTTGAAATAAATAGAAGAGAACAAACAAAGGCTTAGAATGTAATTTGCTTGTCACTAAAGTAGAACAACTTAATGCTGCACAAACCAATTAGTGGCTTTCAGTACTCGATTGTAAGTGGTACTGGCGGTGGTCATCGATGGCGATGGCGATGGCGATGGCGATCATTGATCTGATTGTAATTTGCTTAAGCCTATTTGAACTAATTCACTGATCTATTGTAATCCAAAGTAAATAATTAATCGTACTGTATTGTAGAGTTCAGCAACGAGCTTGAGTTGCTAGGAATATCATTTCACAGAATTACTGGCTTAAATTAAGGAATAAAAAAAATTCACACAGAGAAATAGAATTACAGTAAATTGCATGAGGAGAATTTTTTTGACAAAATTCTAAACAAAGAAATCAAAAGATCGTAGTAAGAACGTAATAGCTGATTTCACATTTCATTTTCCTAAAATTCACTAAAATTCAATTAAACATATATTAGAAACCAAAAAAAATTGAGAATAAGGTAAAATCCTGGTGGTCAAGAAAATATTCTAATTGAAAGAAGAAAAAAAATGTCGTTATTAAGGACGTATTCTCAATCGAATTTTAGAAAAAAAATATATACTTAGTTAGGAACTTTTGCTTGTTAAAATAAAAAATAAAAAAATAACCCCACACTAAGGACGTTTGGGAGACAAGATATGTATGCTCTTAGCAATGACGATTCTTTTCTTTTTTTCATTTTAGCAAGAGCAAAACCATTTTTTTTTAAATAAACACTCTTAACAAGGACATTTGTATCACATTATACGTCTTTGTTAAGGATGTATTCTCCATGTTCTCTATTAATGCAGTGTTCAACTACGTCGCCAGGACCGGCTCCAGCATTTTGGAGGTGTGGTGCTAAATTATCAACTTTATTGTCACCCTCTTTGAACGTTCAACAGAAAACGAGATACAATCCAACAATATGCGAGTCCTGAACTCAACCACCTTATCAAAGACTTATGCCTGATCAGTGTAAGGTAACCCAATTATCAACTTGATGTTACCAATTAGTATGATTAAAAAAAAAAATTAGTAGTTCTAATTCTTATAACTATTGACAAACTTTATTAGAATATGTGGCCACTTGGAGACCGAAGAGGGTGAGTATGGTGACTAAGATCCACGTTCCATGACGTGGAATCGTGTTGTTCTGATTGGTTCTACTAATTTCAAGCAAAAATAAATTTCACAAGTGGCCTTTGTATTTTGATTATTTTTCCGTCTTTTCTGTAAATTTTTTTGCAGTTGGAAAGAAATGGGTGCTAAGAACAAAAATGTTGGTCCCTTTCTTTCACAATCTTCTTTATCAGAAGTGGATACGCACCATTTGTTTCTTACATGACTTCGAAATATCCGAGAATCACAATAAAAACTAGGAAAAGTGCATATTGTTTATATTGCATTGTCATGCTCATAAATGTGAGGTGAAGTAACATCATTGAAATATCTCAGAATTACAAGAACATATTCCCTATGGTAACTGTAATTGCCATAAAAAATTTACAATGTCCAATTTTTTTTAAAATAGATTACTAAAATTATTCTTAATTTAAAAGAAGCCATACAATTTATTTTTAAAACTATAATAAATTGATGATAGTTTTGATAACTTAATGGACATTTTAAAAGTCTTTTTTGCAATTACAATTCATATAAAGCAAATATCTCGGATAATTTGCCCGCAAAAAAATAAAATAAAAATTCAAGGTGTGTGACAGTACTATGATTTATGTACTTGATGATTAATCGGTTGATAATTGTGCATGGAGTTGAATGGTCCAACACATTATAATTAATAATACTATTAAGTAAACATACTCCCTCAATAGTCAATAGGGTTTCTTAAACCTACTGAAAAGTATTTATGTAGGCGCCGCTTGTACATGAGCAAGTGGGTGTTTTGTGCATTTATACACAAAAGTCAGGACCAACACAGTTGAACAAAGAAAGCTAAGAGAAGGATTCACAAAATTGAGAGCCAAAGCTATCATAACAAATTAACATTTGAGCACGTTGATTTGGACTTTCAACAGTAATGTAGGTCAATGATTTGAAACGAGTAATGTGGGGATAGTCTAATCTTTGGTGTCAACCACCTCATTCTTCAATTGTTGCAATCTCAAGAATATAAGACGATCAACCATGAAATATTTTTAATTTGGCCCTTGAAAAGTTTTTTTTTTTTTTTTTTTTTTAAACTCCAAATACATTGTTTCGTTATGATGCGTGCACACCAAAGAAACTTTACTATCCATGCACATACGCAAAGTCTCGACTAATTTTGTTATATTCCTAGAAATAACAAGAACACGACTTATTAATTAAGAATTAATGGTATACCATAATCCTCTTCTCTTTAACTCAAATGGGGGAGGTGAGCTGTTTGAAAGTTTCTTTTCATTTCTTTTTCTTTCTAGCTTTCAAGCTTATAACAAACAGAGTAAGGAACATCAATGATCAAGCAAATGATGATTAACAAAATTTAGCAAAAAATATTGTAAAACAGTGTATTTGTTGTTTGTGTATCTCGATCGAGATATATCTCGATAAGGTTTATATTTTATATATTTTCGATGGAGTCCAAAAACTTCATTCGTAGCTTTGGATGATTGTCACGTGTTTCATTAACTATTAATTTCTTGATCCTGCGTGTATGACAACGAGGTCCGAATATGTGGCAGCTATCTGAATCGACGTTTGTATATGAAATATAATTCATATCTCAATATTGTTTGTTTTCTATTAACTTCTTCTAATCGCTACACTGCACAAACATTTGACACAAGTGACACAATCCTAGTATGCTAACACTTCCATGGAAACGCTTAATCGTAACAAACCCATTCTCATCATCACCGTTCTTAGTTGTCCACCCTCTTCAAGTTCTTCTATATATTCAAAGAGTATGGACTGCATTGAACTTCGATCCGTTTGGACTGTAATGAACGTCATTCACATTTGAACGAATTCATTTGCTACATATCGAGTTTTGACTGCATTGAATCGTCTCGACTATTTGAAACATAAACGGCTCAAACAAACCTTAAGAACATCAAATTATATATATATTTTTTTTTCATTTTCATGGGGTCAATAGAAGAGAATATCATTAAGCTCAAGCATAAGTCAAATAAATAAAAAATCTCATTACATATGTTTTTCATCAACGAACTGCAAGAGTAGACCATCACTATCGAGAGCTTCCTTCGTGACTATTCTGGGTGCACCGACCGTCTGGACTCTAATGAGTATGACTAATGTAAACTACCTTCCCACGTAGTTAAAAAAAAAAAATTTAAATCCTTTTAACTATCTTAATATTTAATAAATTCTAAAATTTATTCAACATTCAAATTACACTTAAACTAAGTACATGATATTATTTGACTAAAAATATATCCAAATTTTTAAAAAATATCTATAACAAATCATCAATAAAATATAGGCGTCGATTAGAGTGGTCAGCAAAACATTGCTTAAATCATATTTAAAATATTTTAATTTATTTATTTTTTAATCTATTTTTAAATAATATTATCGTTTTTTTTTACGTGTGTTGCACATGAATTTGACTAATATATAATATACTAAAAATATCACTACTTTTTGTAGTATAACATTATATTGTTTAAAAATATTATTATTTACAAATAAATTTTTTTTTACTTATGCACTAATTCATAACTATTTCTCTATTTTTTTCAGAAATTTTTAAATAAAGGGATAAAATTCGTTATTACTATTCACAAAAAAATCACAATAATGTTATATTTTTTCACGTTAGTTATAGATAATTTCGCCAAAAACATAATTTTTAGTATTATGTTTAGGAGAATTTACTAGTATATCAATATTTTATGTTTCCACCTAAAAATATATTTTAAATATCTTTTCATGTGAATATAGTAGTAAGTATGAGAAAACCGTAGATAATTTTTTTAATTTTTATATTAAGAATTGATGATATACAAACGATTTAGACGACTCATTTTGAAGGAGTTTTTAAACCGTATTATAATAGTAGAGTTTAAATTTTAAAATAAATATTTTTTATTTTTTATTATCTTTATTATATTATTTTGTAATATTACTAATAAATAATAATTTATTATCTTTTCGACAACAAAAAAAATAAAAAACAAAAAAAAATCCAACCCTAGGAGTTTCTAAACCGTATTATAATAGTAGAGGTTAAATTTTAAAATAAATATTTTTTATTTTATTATTTTTTTAATCTTTATTATATTATTTTGTAATATTACTAATAAATAATTATTTATTATCTTTTCACAAAAAAAAAAAAAAATCAAACAAAAACAAAATCCAACTTATTTCTCATCTCACGTCCACTAAGTTGGCGGTTCCAACCCTCAACCGCCAACTGAGTTGGGTCCACATTTCGCCACTCTACCGCCAACTCAGTTGACAAGTTATTCGAATAAAAAGTTTATAAAAAAAAAATCTAGACATAATTGGAAAAAAATTTATCCTTTTATTTGGAAATTTTTTTCTTTTTGAAAACCGCTTGTGCCACGACCACGGCTAATAAGGAGTGAAATATGATTAGGATACATACATGTGCATATCTTGTCCACGTGGAGAGCACTGGTGGAACACCTCACCATTCCAATCCCATTATAAAGTACCACTTCCGGCACCTTCCTCTTCTTCCCATCCACACAATCCCCACCAAAATCAACACACACACACACACCAACGAAGCAAAGAAGAAGAAAAAAGCTTCAGAAGCATTTTGTTGAATGGATGGTGGACTCCTCCTCCTCCTCTCCTCCAAAACCCTAACCCTCTACCGATAGACACACACCGAGTCCCCCCATCCCCACACATGGGAGTTTCCTGGAGCATGGCGGAAGAGTCCGGGGCGGCGGGACCCACCGGGATGGCGGACCTCCCGGAGGGGTGCTTGGCGGAGGTCCTCGCGCTGCTCGAGCCGGTGGAGATCTGCCGGCTGGCGCGGATCTCCCGCACGTTCCGTGCCGCGGCGGCGGCGGACTTCATATGGGAGGCGAAGCTTCCGAGGAACTACCGGAAGTTCCTCGGGAGGGTGCTGCCACATCTTCCGGGCGGAAAGGATGGACGGAATCGTAACCCGAAAAGGGGTTCGAAGAAGGAGCTCTACTCCAGTCTGTGCCGGCCTACTCTCTTCGATGGGGGAACCAAGGTGAATTTTTTTTTTTTTTTACATTATTCGGGTTAGTTTTATCAATTGGTTTGTGTTATTTTGTCAAGTTGAGAATTTTCTAATTGGTAATTTTTTCCCCCAAAATTTTGAATTGATTTAAGAATTTAATTGTGCATCAAGTATTTCCTTTCTTTGATTTTTTTTTTTAAATTCGGCAAGAAGAAAGATCGGATCTTTATGATTGATTGTCATCAATTTTGAAGGGAAAGGAAGGAATTATGAACGCGCCTGCAATTTTTTTTTTTTCTTTTTTTTTTTCTTTTTTTGTTTCTGAAAGTTGAATCAAGTTGGGAATTTAATAGAACACCCAAGCAAATGAATGGTTTTGGTGGGTTTTACTTTTTCAATTTTTCTTATTTGTTGTTGATTTATGGATTGGCTTTACAATTCTCGACTTCATCTGGCAAATAGGGTTTGAATTTTTTTGCATTTTCTTTGTTTCTTTGAATTTGGTTTGCGTATCTGAGACTGATTTTCTCTATTCAGGAAGAAGGTTTAGATTTTCTTTTTCTTCTTTCTAAACATGTTGTTGTCAATTTTGAAGAAGATACTGGGTTTGAGTTGCTGTGTCGAATTGATTGAAAAATATATGGAAGAACCAAAGCAAATGAAGGATTTTTTTTTTTTTTTTTTTTTCAATTTGTGACCTTTTGTTGGTTTATGAGTTGGGCTTTCAGTTCTAAAGGCTTAATTTGACTAAGATGGAATTTAGATGTGGGTTTTGTGTCTAGAACTGAGTAGTGTTACTGGAAAGGAGACTGCACCTATTTTTAGTGGTTCTAGAGCTATATTCTAGATTTCATAATTGGAAGAAGTTAAGTCACATGTTTTAAATTTATATATTTTAGTTTATTGTGATCTTCTTTTCCTTTTGTATTTTGGTCAAGGAAAGGATATTTGGATCTTGAGGTAAGATAATAATTGTTGCAAGTTAAGATATAAATATTACAACTGCAACGAGATTGCTTCTTTTTATGAATTGTTGGCATATTTTGGATAGCAAGATCTGTGGATTGAGCTAGTTGTTGAGTTTAAAGCCTTAAATATGTGATAAAGCTTTCTTATTGGAGGATGTTGTCGTCTTATTTTGGCAATACCTTGAAAAGTAGGATAATAAATTAGTGTATTTGCAGAAAGTTGGAGGTGACTCGAATTGAGGACATGATAGATAAAATTGTCTAAGGTGGCGTGGACATGAAATATGTGATAAAGCCTTCTTATTGGAGGATGTTATCGTCTTGTTTTGGCAATACCTTGAAAAGTAGGATAATAAATTAGTGTATTTGCAGAAAGTCGGAGGTGGCTCAAATTGAGTACAAGATAGAGAAAATTGTCATGTGAACATAGACCAATATATGTGCAGGCTAAGAGGAGAGATAAGATATTAGTTAAAGGTGATACTAGAACTAGGAGTAGGCTTCAAAAAACTTGGATCGAGGCTGTAAAGAAAGATATGATTTTGTTAATGCCGCAAATGGCATGGCCCTTTTCAGAGTTGAATGTAAGTTAAGGATCCACATAGTCGACCCAAATTTTTTGGGATAAAACTTGTTTGTTGTATATATTTTCTGAATCTGCTGTTATGTGATTGCTATGTAGGATTGTAATGAACTAGAGATAATAAATGCTCTAACTAGAAGGAATTTTGCGCCTTATTATATTATTATTATTTTTGAGTTTTGAGGGTTCATTCTTTTACTTATTATAGTTTTCATTCAACTCTTTTTTGTTTGAGCTATTTGTCTATTACATTGCACTATTTGATTATTCGCTTCTATACGAGACTATCATGTACACTTTGTGACATCAATGGATTTTGGTTGATGGTGATTGCAGGAATTTTGGCTGGAGAAACACAGTGGTGTGGTTTGCATTTCAATCTCTTCAAAAGCTTTGTCAATTACGATGATTGATGACCGGAGATATTGGAATTATGTGCCTACTGAGGAATCTCGGTACGAACCATTCTATACCTTATGTTTATATTCACATGAACTTTTATTTGATCTCCGGCTTACATAAGGTGACGAACAATGTTGTCATCCAATTTAGGACAGTGAAATGGATAATTATGCACCTGTACAATTGCATGGTTGATTATAAAAATACCTGTTTTGTCTTTCTTGTATATTATTAGTTTAACTTCATCTCTCATGTTGAATTGTATTATGCCATTTTAAATTTCAATATTCCCCTGTTTGTCTGAAGTTCATTTGTGCAAATAGTTTATTTCTATAATATAAGGTAACTGAGAAGCACCTAAAGGATTAATGGACGAGTCGATTGAAATGTTATCATATTTGCTTGATGGAGGCACAACTCTTCATAGCATTAATGTCTTATTAGTTATAAACTTGGACAACTTTGTATGATGCATGGACTGATGGACATTGACTGACGGACATAGATGGAAATGTGTCACGTTGGACATGGATGGATACAGAGTGAAGTTTCCTACATATCACACGATTAGAAATTGTGTAAGGAGAAGTGTCCACATATTTTAGGTTTTAAAGATTATTTATCTTTTCAGGATAGGTTTGAGTCGTTTGACTCAAAGAACGGTTTTTATTCCTCAAGTGGAAAAATCTTAATAAATCAGACTGCTCCAGAACAATTTTGCGCATACCTTGCGTAATTGCTCGTCACAGAGGGAAGAATGTAGCAGTTTGTCTTTGAGTTCACCAGTACGCTGAAAAGAAATTGTTTTACTAGTAGAGATAGTTAACTACCCTTTTAGCATATGAAAAAGAACTATATAATTTTCCCCTCCTGCTGCTATTGTTGTTGGACCAGTTGGTTTGAATCAATAGGTTATCCTTGTAAAGTACCATGTCATTCTTCTGTTGATGACATAATTAGCAGTGCATAATTTCTCATAATGGGACTTGTTGATGATGGATAAATCTGTTTCACTTTTTTTATATATCTAGTTCAGAAAAAGTGAGGGCAACGGATGGACAGTAAGGCTTGTTGCATGCATCCTCCATTGCAGGTTGGAGTCATATAATAGCCTCTCCGTATTAGATGGGGGTGGGGTGAGGGCTAGACTGCGAAAATCTTGACCCCTCCCTGGACCATAAGCAGGAGTTTGTAGCACTGGAATGCCTTGTTTTTCGTTGATGTGATGCCATTGTTATTGTTATCCATTCTTGTATTGAATTTTTTTTTGGGACTATATTCATGCTCATCCATATAGAAATGGTCATGTTGACAGACTAGAAAGAGAAGATGAAATTGGCTACCGCTTCCAATACACTGATCTTCAAGTGCTTATACTAGGTGTTTGTCATGTTCATAGTTAATCATTCAGTTGCTATCATCACCATTATCATGATGATTCAATCCACTTGCCATCAGAATAGATCTGTAGTGTGTAAATTTAGGAAGGCTCCAGGATATGTTTGACCTAATTTTACAGCCAGCTATGCGTTAAATATTTCGCCCTGTGAATCTATGCAGAAGTTTTAGCCCATGAAACTCTGACCAAGGTAGGAGCTTGCTATCAGCTATCAGAAAGTAAGATTTTCCTTTTTGTTGGATAAGGCAAGCTGGAGGATAACATTGAATGATCGCCTGTTTTTCTTTCTTCACTACAATAGTTGATCAGCCTTCTTAAGACTACTTATCATGCAAATCTTTGCAGTGTCCTGATGAATTAGTCTTGCTTCCTCGAGAAATGCAACATAAATCTTCTTTATTGATGAGGGAGGATCTCATTACCATCTGAAGCTTGTGGCTCCTGCTGCTTTTGTTTTGAATTTCATCTCACTCAAGTTAGAAGCATATAAAAGTTCAATATTCTGAGTTTTTCGTAACCTATCACTTGCAAGTTGATGTTTTAATTCAGTTCGTAAGTATTGAAATATGCTGTCCTTGTATATAATGAAAAGAGAGATTACAGGGAACTTAAAAGTGCCTTCTTTGCAGATTCCACACAGTTGCTTATCTTCAGCAAATATGGTGGTTGGAGGTTGATGGCGAGCTTGATTTCTACTTCCCAGAAGGCACTTACAGTGTCTACTTCCGTCTTCATCTAGGCCGTGCTTCGAGGCGCCTCGGACGTCGGATCAATAGCCCCCAGCACATTCATGGCTGGGATATCCAGCCTGTCCGGTTCCAGCTGTCGACTTCGGATGGTCAGCGAGCTCAGTCGAAGTGCTACCTAGATGATCCTGGGACTTGGATCCATTACCACGTAGGTGATTTTGATGTACATGATTCCGAAGTGTCAACCAAAGTGAAATTCTCAATGATACAAATAGATTGCACGCATACAAAAGGTGGCCTCTGTGTGGACTCTGTGTTAGTTTGTCCCAAGGGTTTTCAACTGGAGAAAGAGAGGCCCCTGTTTTGTGCGTAGATTTATTTGCTTCGGTCCAAGTGGAGTGACTAGTGTCGAGCGATCATAGTCTTATGTACATAGATTTTCTCGTATAGCAATGTCGACAGGTTTGTTCACACCTGTCAATCTTGAGTGATGATTGAATTGTGTGATAGTATTAGGCTTACTATTATTATTTGAGATCCAAGAAGGGGATCATCATGTATTAGATCTTTTTGATTCAATACCAACTTTTATTGGTTTGGATGATGATGATGATGATAATTATTTTTCTTTTTGGATTTTTGCTATTGTTGGTGTTGGTTGGTTGGCTGGCTGGCTATTGTTACCATCCTTGATTGCTTTCTTAGTTGGACTTCAATAGGTTGGTCTGCGGTCCTGCAAAGAGTGGTGAAGAAAAAATATCTGCAGTTGATTATTTATGTGATTCATTGGTGAAGAAAAAAAATATCTGCAGTTGTGATTTATGTGATTCATTTCATTGGTGAAGAAAAATATCTGCAGTTGATTATTTATGTGACTCGTTGGTGATGATTATCTTCTAGCACATAAATTATAATAAGAAAATTTGCTGGCTAAATGAAGAAGGAAATTATTGGACAGTTTGACAGCATTTTTATATTCGTTTCAAAAGATTGTTGCACACAATTTTGAGATATTTATGGTGCAAGCTAGGGAAGACTAGTCTAAAACAATTTCGTTCATCGGAGGCATTTTCTTTTTTATATATGGGAACTTCTATAGGGCTATCTTATAAATGATTCTCTTATGCATTTTTATTTATTTATTGGAATTTATATAGCCCTAACGTCACCCACGTCGGCAGTGGTCGAAGGGCAGAGGCGATCGAGGACAGCTGCAGACACATCGAGGACACACTGAACATGACATAGGAAATATGACACATGAAACATGACAATTTTTTTTTACAAAACAGTATCTTAAATTTTTTTTTTCCAAAAAATATTTTTCAGATAAAAGTAACCAAACGGAAACTCAGAATTAACTTTATAACTTACTTTCAAAAAACTTTTTCAGAAAAAAAAAATTCAAAAAACCTATACAGACACTAAATTTTTGGTGGTCGGAGGGAACCATATTTTTCCATATTTTTCTTATATGTATTTAAATATATATATGGTAATTAATATATATATAAATATGTTCCTAATTGCTATTTGTATTATACTATATATGTATATATTTAGTTGTAGCACATAATATTATTGAGTAAGTTAGTATATTTTAGTTATCAATGGTTATGAGTATCTTTTATATATTATATATTTTTAGGTATGTATGTACGTATATATGTATTAATAGTTAGTGTGTAGTTGGTAGTTAGTATTTATTCTATTAGTACATACTAGAGTTATATTGGATTGATATATGTAATTATTGTTGGGTAGTTAGTACATATATGAAGTTTTGGCAATTACCTTGAGATACCAAGGTAAGTATCAAGATATACCAAGGTATGAGTAGTAGGTATTGGCATAGTAATATGATAGTTGTAAACTAATTATGGGTTGGTATTAAGATAACTAAAATAAGGTATATAGTATGGTATAAATACTAAATACATGGTAGTTTATAGTTATAGTTGGATAGTTAATATATATATACTAGAGTGACATTACCTTGAGATACCAAGGTAAATGCCAAGGTATTAAGGATATCCAAGGTATTGGGTTTGGGTATCAAGATAGAGGTTTACTATTGCGATACCAAGTTGGTTCAAAACCATGATAATCATTTAGCATTTGTAATTATGATTTATATATTTAATATTGCTTTATTATAGATATGTGATATTTACCTATTGTTTGCGTATCCTGAGATACGGTATCTTAGTATCCTAAGTTGTAGCTTGTATGATCTAGATTCATAGTGCGTGAGCCCAATATTTTTTAGTTAGACTTATGCAACCTAGAAATAGGTAGTTGACCATAGTTGACCATAGTTTGACCAGTTTGACTTAGAGTTGACCTAGTTTAACTTTTGACTTAGAATTGACTTGTTGACCTAGAAGTTGACTAGTTTAACTTATTTTCTTTCCAGAACCTTATATTAATGCAATATTCCATATATAGGTCTGTGTGACACCAGTTCGGACAGTTTGACATTCATTGCTCTGGACCACAGGCGAGTACATTTCTCTGATTGTTTTCAATTCATAATATTGTATATATGCATGTTCTAGAATTGTATACATTGATTTTCGACACAGTGATTTCACGGACTGGTGCTATATGGATCCACTAAAATCATGTCACGTCCCAGTCCTAAAATATGCGGGACCAGGCCACGTGGCATTGGCCAGCTGACACGTCTCTGAGGGATTTCCCAATTTAATGGACCCAATGAGACGTGATACGATGTCCTAAATACTAACAGGTCTAATACTAGAAGATAACAGGTAATGTCTAATCTCATCTACAAAATAATAAGGAATACTGAAATAAGTACTGGAATATAAGTGCTGAGTCTGAAATGTCATAGTACAGATCAGATATGTCTGGTGGGAACAAACCCACTACAAAAGATAAAATAAAAGTGCTGAAATATAATAAGACTAGAGCATCGTCTATCGAGATAAAGGGGCTCCAGCTCTAGATGGTGGATCTACCAGGGATCAGGGGGACTCTGATGGCAGTACCTCTAACTCCTCCTCGGATGCGTATCTCGTCTCCTGTCCGGCTCCGTACACCGTAGGATAGTACGCCTCGTCTAGATCTGGAAAGAAACCAGGTCCTCAGTGGGACGTAACAAGATACATAAAAATATGCCATATATAAATACTGAATAAAATAAATAAAGGGTGTGCTAACCATCTAAGTGAATGCAATGTGAAGACAACCTTGGTACGTATGGGTAGGCGTAGGCATAACGTTCATTCTTCGAAGAGCATGGTATCTGATCATGTAACGTCCATTATTCCGAAGAATGAGGTATCTGCAAATATATACGTCCATATCGCTCCGAAGAACGCGATATCTGAATAAAGGAAGTCATTGGATCCGTGGCTCCTCTGGATACTACGGAGTCCAATGTGTGTATCCCATACGCCTACTAGTTGTCTTCCCCGCCCAATGCGGATACACAAGTTGAATACACGACGTGTATACCATGTGGCTATATGCCAAGTCATAACTTTTCTAATTAATCATGATTACGTGCTAAATCGTGATGCACGTCACACGCACCGGTAGCTAGTCGAGTACGCGAACCCGTATCCCAATATGAATTACAATCGTGATGCGTGTATAAGTGTCAGGGTCTAGGAGGATATCAGAATACCCTCGCAATTGTAGGTGAGTCTGCTAGAGTCTAAGTCAGTTACACTACATATCGACGTATTCGTCGACGGCACCCGAGTCAATCTCGGACGCGCACAGTTATATGTAATTGAAACAAAATAACATACAACAGTTTATAATTTTGAACAGTAAAAATTTGGCAAGGTATACTTGCCTACGTCCTCAAGCTGTGAGTGCCAATAACCTGTTCCCGCTGTTTCGTCTGAATGGTCATGTGACCTTGGTTCACTAACTGCGTCGTAGGTGCACGCTGTTTAAGACGTACACGTGTTGTAAATTTATAATTTAATATTATGCAAGTAAACATATGTACATATAGTATAGGATATTTACATAATATAATATATATATATATATATATATATATATATATATATATATATATATGCATATACATAATTTTATATATAAGAGTATTTATATACATATATTACATATATAATAATAATAATAATAATAATAATAATAATATATATATATATATATATATATATATATATATATATATATATATATATATATATATATATATATATATATATATATATATATATATTTATATATTTACATATATATGAGGTATATATATATTCATAATAATAAAAGAATATAAAAGTATATAATTATATATAAGTATATATATATATAACATAAATATATATATATATATATATATATATATATATATATATATATATATATATGTAATAGTATTTATATACATATTTTATTTATAGTACATATATAATAATAATACATATATATCATATATATATTTAAATATATATGAGGTATATGTATACATATAATTATACATAATATAATATATACATAATAATAGTATATATATATATATATATAATATACATACTAATACATATATATATATATATAATACATATATATTGAGGTATATATATACATAATATAATTATACATAATATAATATACATATGTACATAGTTTATATACAATAGTATATAAAAAAATATATATATATAATATATACATAATAGTACATATATATAATACATATATATTTTATGTATAATAGTATATACATATATATTTATTAGTATTTATATATATATATATATATATATATATATATATATATATATATATATATATATATATATATATATATATATAATTCATATATGAAAATAATAAAAAGCATATTATATATATATATATATACTTAATATACATATCATATATATACATATAATATATAATATATATATATACATACATATATACTAATATATATACATATACATATATATATGTATGTATGTATGTATGTATGTATGTATGTATGTATGTATGTATATGTACCCGTGTCGTGTCAGAGGGGAGGGGGGCCGTTTCCAGGTGTCTTCGTCGGCGGCGGAGGGGGAGGAGCTCCGGCGGGGGGGGGGGGGGGAGTGGAGTTCAGCCGCAGCAGCAATAGCAGTAGCTGCGGCAGCTGTAGCAGCGGCTGGGGTGGCGATGGCGGTGGCTTAAGGTGGCAAGGGGGTGGTGGAGGTGATGGGGGTGGCGGCCCAGGTGGTGGCGGGGGCTCGTGGTGGTGGTGGTGAGGGAAGTCGGGGGGGGGTCGGCTGCTGCTGATGATGGTGGTGCGGGTGGTGCTGTGGTGAGTGGTGGCGGGGACTTTGGCGGCCAGGGGGTAGTGGAGGTGATGGGTTCGGCGGAGGTGGGGGTGAGGGCGGTGGTAGTGGAGGTGGTGGTGGTCTGTGGTGGCGGTGGTGTGGGTGAGGGGGAGTCGGGGGCTCGTGGTGATGATGGTGAGGATGTTGGTGATGGTGGTGTGGGTGGTGCTGGCGGTGGGTTGGGGTGGCAGTGGCGGTGGTCCAGTGGCAGGGGGGTAGCTAAGGGGAGGTCGGAGTAGGGAGGGGGGGTGGTCGGAGGTGGGGCTGGCTGCGGTGAGTTGAGGGAGGAGGAAGGGTGAAGGGGGAAAGTATATATAGGGTTGGGAAGGGTTAGGTTTTTAGGGTTTTTCAAGTCTGAACACCCATAAAGGGTTGTAGGCTACATTCAATGCATGCACATGCATTGAATGTAGACCTAAATTGGAATGGAGGGTGGAGAATTCTCCATGTGTCCCCTCCAATGGGAGGTGGACACCTCACCCATCCAATTTTTCATATAAATCCCTGCAATTTTACAATTTGCACTAAAGTTCTAATAAATTGGGAAATTGCACAATTACGAAATTGTTTGAGAAAAATATCTCATTCCTGGGGGCGATATAATGTACTAAAATGAGGGGTGGTGTTTAGTAAGGGTCTTGAGGGTGTGAGGGTGAGTTTGGGTAGGAGCTGGGTCTAGTTTTGGGCGATGCTGGTCATCGTATTAATTTAATTAGAAATTAATGCGCAAGATGTTTTCTAATTAATTAGAAATATACAGGGTCAGAATTGAGTGAAGTGCAAGTATACTAGACGTAATATACTTAAAATAGAATAATAACGTAATTTGGTTTGGACAAAACGGGTTCCTGTTGGGTCTCTAATTTTGATTGGAACGGACAAGAGTGCAGGTTTGGTAATTAATTGAATTTTAGCACGGACGTTTGTAACGATATTTGTGCGACTAAAACGAGGCTCATGACAGAGTATTTGTGAGTTACACAAAGTTTAGAATAGTAGACTGGCATGTCTAGGAGAAGTATATGAACTTTATTTGAGGGTAACAGTCAGTGTAGTGCTCTAAATATCAAGGCAATGGTAAGGTGCACTAAGCAATATAAAATATTGTATAATAATTTAAAATACTAAAATTAATTCCTAATTGTTTAAAAATAACCCTAATTTCTCTATCTAAGCTAAAATTTGGTCGAGGGGGTTTACAAAATTATACCACAAGAATGGTGGTGATGGTGGTGCGGCTAGGGGGGAGCCCGCCGGAGGTGGGGGTTGTTGCCGCAGGCGGACGCGCAGGCACGCGTGAGGGTGGCCGACGGGTCCGGGGTATGAGGGTGAGTGAGGGAGGGAGGTGGGAGAGATAAGTGGGAGAGAGGGAAGGAGGAAGTAGGGGGGGGGGAGAGAGAGAGAGAGAGTGAGTGAGATAGAGAATAGAGGGGAGGGAGTTTTTGGTTGTGAAGGGAGAATGAGGGATAGTTCGAGAGTGAGAGGGAGAGAGGGGTGATGTTGTGGCTGCTGCTCATCTCTCCTTACTTTTCTCTATTTAATAAATATCCATTAATTTATTAACAAAGGTGATTAAGGATTACTAAAGGAAGCCATGTGGCCCTTAGGGTTTCATACCATGACACATGCCAAGCATTAGTGGTATGTGATTTATGTAATAGCAAAAAAATTAATCCACGATTTTTATGCAAAACAAACATATATGAATTAAAATACATCAAACTATTTTACTAAATATATTTCTTATTATAAAACTTAATATCCCATTAGCAAAAAAAAAACATCAAACTTAAGAAATATTTAAATAAAGAAATAAAATTTGAATAATACTGTATTATTACTTACGGCTATGACAGGTCCAATGGTTTTCCTTCTCTACTGTTATTGTTCTTATCATTATATTATTATAGACGTAGATTGGGACACGTGACCGGTAATGAGGGTGGTTCCTTCCTTTTGTCCTTATTTAGTGTAAATGTGGAAAACCAGGCCTATTGCTTTTCACGGGTTCCGTTAGTTTCATAGTTATTGCATTCAATTCCTTATTATCCTTTACCTGCTAGCTACTTATGTCATGTTCTAGATATTGTACGCACATACTATGCTCGTCCCTTGTACAATACATGTCCACTGGCCTAGATGACTTTGCTTGTTCCTAGTCCTTATTCTCGATCTCGTATATGTTCTAGGTTTTGTTCAGACACGTTACATGTTCACTTATACACGTTTTCCTTGCTCCATGTTTATTTTTCTTTCATCAGTTACTTACTATATATCATTTGTTACTTAGCTTATTGTCTTTCCTTCTAGAGATAAGTACAGTAGTAGCGCACGAGACTTGATGTGCAGTTATTTACTTCTGTCTTATCTGTTGTTGTGTTAAGATAGTATTGGTTTTAGTTTATAGTTTTTGGCCTTCCTTTATGGTACTTGCTATCGGGGGTCTGACCCTACTGATTTTGTATGGCCAGATCTCGTAGCGAAACCAGAGGACTTTTCGTATCTTCTGCTAGATGGTGACCTCCCAGAACACCAGACTACTTGAGTGGGTTTCTACTTATCCACCCACTATATCTAGTACTTGTATATTCTTTTGTAGCGTTTAGCTACCAAGCACGTGTTAGCTCATATTTTGGACTTGACATTCTGCCTACGGGTATATCATGCTTTTGTTTTATCTAGACTGCAACTAGTGCTGATCATGTATGACTTACACTTTGCTAGTTCTTTATTTTATATTACTAGATTTGTGATCATCTATGTATATATGGTTTTGGATGCTTTACTATCTTGCTCCTGATGATCATATTCTTTGTAAATTGCTTCTTTGCTTGTGATTGAGACACCTATGATCGCTTGACCTATGATTGACTGATAGTTTGTAGTATTAACGCCCCATGTCTTTCACAGCCGTGACAGTATAATGAAGTACTGGAGTACTCTGATATACTCAGCTGGCTTTGTCATGCTCCCGTTCTCCAATATTCTGGGCCCGGGGCCTGACAGTTTCTCCTTCTCTCAGCATTTCTCTAATTCGGTAGGTGGTTCTGGTCTTTCTTCTCTACTCCTTCATGTCCTAATAAAATGAATTCCTCTTGTTGCCTTGCTACATCCATAGATCAATGATGTCTTGGTTGATGTAAAAGATAAATTATGTCATATGTTTGATGTTGTTGTAATGAATGAGACACAAGAAAGATGAATTGTTAGTATAATTTGACATAATAATGATGAATTGTTTAATGTAAGTTCACATGAGAAATGATTGATACTATAAAAGATGAAAATGTTGGAAATATTTGGATCGATAGGTCACCAAGTGAATGATGGAAATGTTGGGATCAATAGGTCACCAAGTGTTGATCTGATGAATGATATGTACAAATAGAGATGTTGGTTCTATTTACTTTCAGTACTTTATCATGCATGTTATGCTTATAATTATGTTGTATATATATTTGAATGGTCATGAACAACTTATGCACAAGGTTTGATAAGTTTTCTCGAATTGTACTAGGGGCACCGTGATTGTTTCGACCTAGAAAAAATATTCGGACGTGCTAACAGGCACTGAGGTATTGCGGGACCTTCATTGAGATTACTTACGAGGGTGCAACGCAATATCATATAAAAGTCCTTCATGGTGCATAAATCACCAATTTCCGCCATATGGACATAATGCATGCTAATGAATGTCTTGTGCATGGGCGGTAAGTATTATCATGTATTTTAAGCAAGGACGGTAATTGATTGTGGGTAAGAATTTACATATAAAGTAATGTGATATGTTTTACTATTTTCACTTTATCTTATGAATATGAATTGTTAAATGGCCATAGTTCATAATAGAAAGATTATCTTAATAAATGTTTACTCACATGATTACAATGTCAATTTAAGTTAGTGGATTAGTTCCATTCACCAGTACATTTCCAAATGTATTGACCCTTCCCCCACAGGTGTCGGAGACAACGCGGACGTACGAGGGAGAAAGGCTTTCGATGTCGTTCTTAAAGTTTTTTCCTATCTCAAAGTATTTGGTGTTCCGATTTGAAGCACTTGATTTGAATTGTAATAAAGGGACATAATGTATGGAATAAAGATATTATTTCATTACAGTCTATCAGTTGTTTTTATTTTGCAAGGAATGTAAGACGAAAATGTAGTTTGATTTGTACTGAAAAAACTTGTATTATGCTGCAAGAATTCAACAAGAAGAGTTATTTTTTCCTATATTGTGCATTCAATTTTGCTGTTGTTGTGTTGCTACAACATTATTTTCAAATTAATATTATAAGTACACGTTTTTGTCTTGTACAAGTATAATTTAGACTTGTACGAGACCACGTCCTATGACGACTTATCGATTTTACAGAATTGACCCATGACACGATTCTTAAATGATCATGGACTCCGAACTCGCATGAAAAGCTTATGCTTATGTCATTATTTGTGTAGTACCAGAATAATGCCAAAAAGGTGGAAAACGTTTTTTTCCACAAATGGATGTGCAATTACAGGAATAGATGTCCAAACTTGTGCATGCATTAGGTGGTCTTTGGAAGGGTGAAAGTGTAATGAAAGTGGCACTTTCATTACAACTGCCCCAGCATCCAAACAGTTGACTTACTCAAACAGTTCCAAATTTGCAGTAATAAAAACAATCAAAGCTTGTTGGCCAGAATGGCCCCAATCTACCTGGCGCAATTCACCCAACTTTACATCTATTCCATCAATTCAAGCATCACAAATAACAAAACTAATTCCAAAATTCAGAAGGTTCCAAATCGTTTTACACATAAATAATCTTTAACCAAGTGATTCGAGGAGAAACTAACAAGAGCATTCCGAATAATTTCACATGTTTTACTGCTCTCTCTATACCTGATTCACATGAAACTTCAAGTTATCAGTAAAGAAAAAGATATTCATTTACACATTTATAGTGCTTCTTCCAACATACACTTCCAAAAGAAAAAAAGTGTGCCATAAATTCCTTGTTAATCTCATGCATGTATTTAAAGAGAACATAGGAATCCCTTCAGGAAATCCATCTCCCAAGTTGAATCATGCAGTTCCAAAAATGGTTTAGAGAGCTCAGGTTTTGCTTCATCCCCTTCCCACGAACATCTGTCACTCCACTGCAAGCACACGTACAATTACTTTGCTATATGATTCAAAAACTATTCATCTAGTGAAGAATGGGAAAAGGAGAAGATTAGGGATTGTTCTTTATATAGTTGAGTGAGTCAAAAAACTGTTCCAGGCATCACATCAGACATATCATTCTTTATGCTTTACAGTTCTATTTTTGCTCTCGTAACGAAGTTGCCTTAGAACGACATAGTTTTGAAGAAATTGTAAATTCAGACCCTTTATGCCAGTTTGTCTGACGAAAATTATGTTACTTTAAATTTCTCTCTCGATTACTTTACGGTTAACTCTGATTAGTTGGATAGAAAGCAGCAAAGCAGCATATCAAATCACACAAAGCAGCCAAACAAGTAGGCAAAAAGTCAACTAACATAATTTTTGTCAGACTGATCGACATAAATTGGACATATCCGCCAGTTCGTCTGACAAAAAGTGTCCGAGTTCACAATTTTTGTAAACATACGTCGTTCTAGCAAATTACACTAAAATTTGTTTTTCTAAGTCAATTATCTGTAAAGGACAACAAAGGATTGCTTCCAAAAATAAAAAGTATGTGAAAGAATTATATATTTGGATGAGGACAGGTAAAACATTGTTGAAAAAAAAATGAAAGACTTCAATTTCCTCACCCTGAACAGCCTCAGTAGATCTCCCATAAGGCATATACCGATGACCTTTTGATGCATTCTTCCGCCGCCTCTTTTCAATGCAAGACTCGAGCTTGCCTTGTGCCTGTGAATTGGATAGAGAAGAATGAAGCTAGCAGAACATCTCGATGTGAATATAGTAGAGATGAATGAGCCTTGGAAGAGAAGGATCACATGAAGTATTATGCATCTCAACCATCGTCTACAGTATCAGTAGATATTCATCCGATACGGCCAATACCGATACGGTTTGGCATGTCCCGATCTGATATCAATCGATATCCTATACTAATCGATACCGGCATTAGGAATCTATTTTTCGGTCAATTCGACAAAGAAAATTGAACGAAAAAGACCGATCAACGAGGATGTAAAAGCATAACAATGTTGTAAAAACATGTAAAAGAAAGAAGAAAAAAAAACTTTATCTATCGCATATAAACAAATCGGCAAGAATGACTACTATTTCATTCAATTTCAAAACTACTAAGAAACAACATATGAAATACTTAAAATTGTACATAAATGTATAAAATATTTCGTCAAAAATGTTAATAATTTATCAATAATTATTTGCTTTTCGATACTAAAAATTCGATACTTTGATCTGAAACTGTCGATACCGTCGATCTCGTTACTCATAGGAATGATCCGATATCAATACTGCGAACCTTGATCTCAGCCAACAGGAACGTGACTCCAAAATGTGATGTTGTTGCTATATAAATGAGTTAACATATATCTGTTCCTCTCGACCCTTGCCTATTTACAGTGGAGATTTCTCCTAGGTTGCATGATCATAAATTACATGCTGGAGATGAGTAGAACTTTGATACAGCCACTGTATGACATGTGGGCCCCCCTATACGTGCAAACATATATATATATATGTTTGCACGTATAGGGGGGCCCATCTGTCATACATTGGTTGTATAAACTTTTTTGTTACAACCATCTGTATCAAAGTTTTACTCGCTGGGGATCGTGTAACCAGTTAAAAACATTGTAGTAGTGTTGTCAAAATCGGACCGGCGGTTGAACCGGGTCAGACCGGATTGGACTAAAAAATTGGTACGGTCTGACCTGAACCGAATTTTTTAAAGAATCGACGGTTTTTTCTCTGAACCGGAGTTTAACCGGTGAAATGGCCGAACGGTTCACAATTGAACCGGACATTTTTTTTTTTTTTTTTTTTAAACTCAAAAAAATTATTATGTGATATTTGGACTATTTGGTACTAGGTTTGGTTTTGAAGACCTTATAGTTGTAAAACCAAACCAAATCATACATACTAAGAATCAAATCAGACCAAACCAAGAAGTAAATATGGATATCTTATATGATTTGGTTCTCGTAATGGACCTATTTGAATCCCGATTGAATTCCGGTCCGACCTATACCAAAAATTTGCGGTTCAATCATCGGTCCGGTTTTGAAAACATTGCATTGTAGTTCTCTCGTGCTCCACAGCAAAACTGAACATATTGACGTGATATAAAAGAAAAGTTAGTGGATTGTTAGAGTTATAACATTATATGATTGACAAATTAGTAACTCAAAATGCAATGGTAACAATAATAGGGTCACAACAGCAATAAATTGACTAATAGAAATTTTGACCAATTTGCAATAGATATTCGTGTCGATCATGCAGCATCTGCTTGAATTGAGGGTTAAAAGAGTTAAATGAAAGAAAAAAAAGAACTATATTTGACTTGAGGGTGGAGATTTAGGAAAAAGAGAGAGAGTAATAGAGAATTAAGTGGAAATTTGTTTAACCCTCTTTTCTCCATTTTTTTTAACCTCAAATTGGGAGGTTAACGAGAGAAAGTGAAAAATTTTGTTCAAAAAGTCATAAAAATACTCTCACTTAATTCTTTTCTCCACTCAAAACCTCCAATTCAAACAAGAGTTATTAAATATACCCCACTTAACTCTTCCTCTAATCTAAAGTTATATGTATTGACTCTCTTCTCCTTCACTTAATTTCACTTAACTCTGCTTTTTTTTTTTTTTCCTCCATCCAAACAGACTCCCAGTGTTCCAACTAAATCCTTAATGATGTTGAACTATTAAAATGACTTCACTAACTATCCAGGTCATGACACTTCTTTACTCATTTTTAAATATGGACATCCAATTGCTGTGGCAATTGCTCAGTACACGACTACACATGAATGTTAACGATGTCCAGTTTGTGTCAGTAAAAAATGATGTTAAACTTTAACATATTTCTATAACTGAACCTTTTGAATTCATGAACAGCAGCTTGCATATCACATGCGAGTAAATGTTCAGTCTTGTTTTCTGCTTTTTGTTTTAATCTATATTTGATATTTCCTTGTGCTGAGTTGCCTAAAAGTTCAGTGGAAGCTCTGTGGCATCAAAATTGTACATTGTGGAAACGTTATTGGTGTACTCTTCAAATAAAAGCATGATATGGCCAAGTTGGGTAGAAATTCTATAGAATGAATGGCGTTGCAAAAGGTTAATGTACCATACACACGATCTGTAACTAAGCATCAAAGCAATTATGTAAAAAAATTAAATATGTGGCTTGTTTTTCGTCTTCACTGTGGCATAGATAAGAATACAATCTGTGTAACAAATTGTATCATCTTAAGTCTTCGTCAACCATTTTCTAGTCTGGAGGAACTTGAAATGTGCTCCTTGTTTTCATACAATTTGAAATGTGCTCCTTGCTTGCATACTTAAATTGTATGATAATAAATTGAAATGTCCTCGTTTGCTTATAGCTATACTTAGCTAAAAATTTGACACCATTATATGGTGATGTCAAACTGAAGTCGACCATAAAAACTGTCAATTCTTCTATCTTTTGCATAGTTTATCCAATTATTATGGGAGAAGACTCGGATGATTACGATGATGCACAGCTACACATGTATAAACTGATTAAAATAAGCGAGCATTTAAGACAACAGTTAACAATTAGACTTTTTATTTAATAAATGAACATCCATAAGCAGATAGCATATGTGTAGAGATTTATTACAGAAAGATAAGTTAAACAATGTGGTTTCTTAAGAAATTCAACGTGTTAATCTTGTCCTGTACACAACTAGGATCCAGGTATTCTAGTGTACATAATCTCACTCTTAAAAGAAAAAAATGGGTGTATGTCATCCGACACTCCTCTTTAATTTTCTACCATTTAAATTTTAAATCTACTCGTGTATTAAATCTGACATTAATATGTGCATGCATGGAGGAAGGAGTACAGGATTGGAAGTACCAATAATGTTAATGCAATCACGTCCCGGATCCGTCCGGGCCGCCGCTCCGTCTTGCCTCGTCTCCGTATAGTCGGATTATCGAACCGGGTACGAATCACCGCGCCTCGGCGCGCCGGACGCGAATCACTGCGCCCGTTCCGCGGGTGCGAGGAAGGGGAACGTGGTTGCCCGATCGAGCCTACGGAGACGTGATGCTGTGCGGACTAGATTTAAAATTTAAATGGTAGAAAATTAAAGAGGAGTACATGATGACATTTTATAAGTATCAATAACAACACCAAATTTTTTTTATATCAGTACTAAAGCAATTCCTTTTAACGGATTATTAAGAACTAAAAAGGAATCACCACAAAAGCAAGAAGATGAAGAGCTTTTTGTACAAAAACTAAATTTCCAAAGCAATTCTATCCATCACATCAGTTGATCTATAGAGTAACTTAATAAATCATACATTGTTAGGCATTTCTTTCTAAATTTTCTACTTACAATCCAAGAAACATGGCTCTTCAGCTCCTCAGTGACATTTGGGTCTTTCGACTTTCTTAAGCAACTTTTGAAGTTTCTAAGAGTTCCAGCACAAAATCAAATACAGAAGTTAAGAACAGACATGAGTAGCGTAGAACAATGAATACGTGTTTTATTACTGTTAAAATTAATTATAGTTAGGATTAGATATTAATTATATTTAAGAAAAAAAAAAATTCTATATGGATATATATTTCTTCTCCTATTCCTATACGTACAGGAATTTGTCCTCCCACTATATATATTCATAGTTGTAGCCCACACGTCAGAATATACCATACACGCCTTTCGGTGCAATTTGTACGCGACTAGGCGGTCCCGTTTGACGGGACGCGCTCCGTATCACAATTTTTCAATTTTAAAAAGTCAATTTTTTGGTCGATTTGGAGGCCGAAATTTTTTACACATAGAACGAATTTAGAAAAACTAAAAGAAAAAAAATTTCTCGGTTAAATTGGAAAGAAAAACCTTTTAATTTGTTTTTGAAAATATTAAACAGGTTGATGGTAAATTGGGTGTGAACATGGGGTTTTGAGTTCAAGTTTCTGGAATGTTTTGGTCAGTTTTCAGTCATTTTTTGGTCGATTTTTTGACCAATTTAGGGCACTAAAACTCGTCCCGCTTGAATGAAAATCCTACAAGGTTGGGTTTTGAATGTACAAGAACAAACCACACGTAAAAAGGATCACAGATGAAGGAGATACATCACGTTGAAGAGAGACTCGATACTGTGCACATCCACGCGGCGCGCGTGCGCGGGGACGGAAGGTGGCAGAGCGGCGGCGGCCCGCGGCGGTGCGGCGGCGCTGGTCGGCCGGAGGTCGACGGTCGTCAGCCGTAGGTGGGGGAGGCCAGGGTTGGTCGGAGCTAGGGTTAGGATATATATATATATATATATATATATATATATATATATATATATATATATATATATATATATATATATATATATATATATATATATATATATATATATATATATATATATATATATATATATAAAAGAAGGTTGTGTGTGATGGTTCACGCTAAGTTTGTTAGGAGTTTTGTTAGTTTAAGTGTTTTAGGTTAGGTTTTGGTTTTTATTTTATTTTCCTTTCTCTTTTTCTTTTCTTTCCTTTTCTTTTGTTTTCTTTTTCATTTCATTTCATTTTTTTTTTTATATTTTATTAACAACATTATTACTATTATTATTACTTCTATTACTATTATTATTACTCTTATTATTATTATTATTATTATTATTATTATTAACCTTATATTTATTAACATATATTCGAATATATAAATGAGGAAAATCCAAAAATAATATTTGCACACCAAATAAATTCTAAAAATTTACTTTGTAAAGCTCTAATAAAATACCATACTGAAAATATTTTATGTAATATTATATAATTAATAATTAAATATTTATCTAGTTTAATAAATTAAATAACTGTATAATAAAATAAACTAAGTAAATAGTTAAATGATTATCGACAAAGTATGTTATAGTAGATGAAATGCATCTCTATTAAAATAAAAATGCCTAACTTGGCAGGAAGAATTTTGGGATGCTAATTGTAGAAAGTTGGGTTTGAAAAATAACCACAAATAAATTATATATATATATATATATATATATATATATATATATATATATATATATATATATATATATATATATATATTATCTAAATATTTAACACATAATCTACGGTTGTTACACTAATGTCATACTAACACCAAGGGATCGAATTCTTGTGCCACGAAAAGATCCTACAGGTAGGGTCTCCTGTGTAGGCTACTTCCTATGAAGGGAGATACAGATTTTGGTGCCATCATATATTATTAATGTCTGAATGTCACGACCCGCACCCGAAAGTTCGGGCACGAGTGCGTGGGTACGTCCAGCCTACGCCGCAGAGTCGGCGGTAGTACGCTGTCTAGGTCAAATCCAGATTTACTAACTAGCTCATTCACCAATAACATAGGCAAGATAATAATGAGAAATGAAACTTAAGATTGCAACTGAAATAAATGTGACAACAGATTCAAATGTTTTAGTACAGGAATCAGAATGAAATCGGGGACAAACCCGATTACTAAGATAAAGCAAAACTAAGATAACTACTGCTAACTACTCAGCAGGAGTAGCTTCCTGTGCGGGAACTGGCTCTGCAACTGTATCACCTGCTGCCTCATAGGGGCCATAATAGGTGGGGGCAAGGTTCTCATCATCGCCTAAACAACAGATCCAGTCAGGAAAGGAGCAAAGTACACAGTGCACAACAAGATTAAACTAAATATTTTATGACAATTAAATATTGGATATCATGTTGAGAAACAGCATTAGCAGAACATTATTATCTCAGAGTTAGCTGTAAACAGGAATATGAGAAACAGAAATAAATGAAACAGGAAATGAAACTACAATAGCCAGCAAGAAATATAACATGACCAGAACTATCTGTGTGAACTTGTGTTTGTTTTTAGAATACATAGTTGGCATGTAGGGGTTTATAAGGCTAATCTGGCCGTCATAAACGGCTATTAGACAATATAATCGAGATCCGGCTGATGGACAGTCGTGTACCAACAGCTATTAGACAATCCAGGGGAAAGGGTAAACTACATGCCTCCTTAGTATTCTCCCACCAGACACGAAAAACAAGACAGGAACTACCAATATTCAAGACATGAAATCCAGTGTTCTAACACTACGTGTAATCATCCAATGATGCTAGTCTAGTAAGGAATTAATTATCACAATATAAAGAATAAACTTGAAGTGCAGGTACTTGCCTGTTGTTTGGATCTGATTAATTAGGTTCTTGGGGAAAAATCCAGAGATGAGTCCAAAAGCTGAAATAGACATTACCATCACTCTCAGAAGATGTCAAATAGCTAGAAACGCCTGTCCTTGGGTCCAATTTGGAGACAAGGACAAAAACGGCAGTTTCGGGTCAAAACGGGGTCCGCCGGTGGGCCCGCTTTGCACCGAAAAACGCGTCCGGGTCAAAGGTCTCCAAATTCACCAAACTTAGTGTCAACAGGTCAGGAACGCTGATACGAACCCAACGGAACTTCCAGATTTGGATTCCGATGAGCCGAACACAAAATCGCCCGTCGAGCGGGGCCTGTGGGGCCCACGACACGCGATTTCGTCAACGTTCTCAGAATCGAACCAAACTTGACCCACAGGACCAGCGTATCGCTACGAGTCTGATGGTGCAAGTTTTGTCTCGATCTGACGAGTGTGCACGAAGTTAGGGTGAATTGCAGAAAAGGCGGATACGGGGCGATGTCCGCGGATACGCGTTGATTCCGGTGTGCACGCACACCCGAATCAGCTTCCATGAAAACTCACACGTCCATATCGACGATGCGTACGTATCTGTGAAGACCGCACGCGACCAAGTCATCCCGTTTGGCGGGGCGGACTCAGTTCCGGGGTGAAACAGGGTCTAGTTTTTCCTGTTTTTGGATCGCGGTGTGCGATCACCACAGGGCGCGATGTCCCGAACAGTTTGTCCGGACACCGAGAGGGTCATACAGGCTTCAAAACGCAATTTACGGAAATGGAAACGGAGCTACGAGGCAAAAGTTACACGTACCTGAAGGGGACCCGAAAATCAGGGTCGAGACGTGTCCGTGTCGTGTCCGACACGGAATCCAAAATTAGGGCTAGGGTTAGGGTTTTCGTCGGAGAACGGCCGTGGACGGCGGAGGGCGGCTGCTGGGCGGCCGGCGAGGGCGGGAGACTGTTCGCCGAGGGGCGGCGCGTCGTTCACGGGGGCGGCGGTGGCTCGGGGCGGCCGGCAGCGGCGGTGGGGGCTGCTCGTGCTGCTGCTGCGGTTCTGCGGGAGGAGACGGCGGGCGGCGCCGAGGGGGAGGAAGGCGCTGGGAGGTTCACGGCGGCGAGGGCGAGCGGAGGCGAGCAGCGGCGGAGGGGGCTAGGGCTAGGTGGTGAGGCGGAGGAGGAGAAAGGGTGAGGGTTTTATAGGCTGTGCCGGGGCGGCTCGTGGCCGCGGAAGGCGGGCCGTGGGAGGGAGGTGGCCGGCCGGTGCGGGGGAGGGTGCGGCGGACGCGGCACGCGACGCGGAGGCGAGGGAGAGAGGGGGAACCGGTCGCCCGGGTCGGGCGGCACGCGGGTCGGGTCTGTCTGACCCGACCCGACCCGGTAGCGGGTTGGGCTGGGCCAGGAAGCTAACGGGTCGGTCCATTGGGCCGGGCCGGCCCAAAGAAAAGAAAAGAAAATAAAAATAAAATAAAAATAATAATAATAAATATAAATAGTTTAATTAATTAATTAATTAATAAAAATAGTTTTGAGGTATTTAAAAATAAGTCTGAGGCCCAGAAAAATCCAGAAAAATTACCCTAAGTCCAGTTTTTCATTTTACACCAAAAAATATTATTTTCATAATATTTTAATGTTGTTTATTATCAATTAAAAATCATGTAATAATTTAAAACCCTGATTTTAATTTTAGAAAATTCCCAAAAAATTCCAGAAAATTGTGAAAAATCCTAATTTTAATATTTTTGAAAAAAATAGGGGCTTACAATCTACCCAACTTATAAAATTTCGTCCTCGAAATTTAAATTATGGCAGGGTTCTCTCTGTCCAAACTCACTTGATTGTAGTCTAACGGGTTTCTCTCAGGTGGACATTGCGGTCGCTACCCAACTTATAATTTTACCCATATCCTCTAAGGCTGTACAACTAGTAAAGCTAGGTCTCAACTTAATAAATCAGGGTATTGAATCTTAAGCCTGCAACACAAAACACAGCACCTAGGGTCTTGTCTTAGTCATAAAGGGTTATCATCAATTCGTCCGATCTGAGGGTATGTCTAGCACTACAAATCAACTTATACCAACCACAGGTTTTTGTCTTTCCGAAATAGGGAAAGACGAGGATCAATAATAAAGAGTTTAAGGGCGAGGTGGTAGAACAGAGGTATAGGGATCAAGGCGTTTTTCAGAAATTCTAATGGGAATTGTCAGGCGGTTAAGGATCGAGGTTCTATTCTGGTAATGCTGAAACGATATGCTCGGACGTATTTAGGGGGCAAGTAGACTAGTCGACTATACCTCAATCCACATAAGTAGTCATGCGAAGTGCGAATCAAAATGCACTAAGGTTGATCAGACCGTAGTACACTGATTCTGAGTAGACACTTGTATTAGTGGGGTTGATCAGGCCTCAATAATACAGGTGTCATGAACAAGCCCGATAAAGAGTAAGCTTGCAAAACTAGGCTATAAAATAGCAGCATCAGTCGAGTTCAGCAAAATTAAGTGCGCTAGATGATGATAAAAAGAGGTACAAAATTTATTGAAGTTCTCAAGACACAAAATAAGCATAATAGCGAAAGCTTCTAAAAACTCTACAGTTATCAAAATTAAAAAGCATACTAGGCTATTTAGCAAGTTCAAAAATTACTAGGTTGGGGCTGAGGTCACGAACCAATAGGCACAAAAATAATACTAGAAAAAGGTATCTACGAATCACTTACGCGCATTAGCTGCTTCCAAAGTTTGCGCGTTCTCCACGGTCATCACGTAAGCTTGTCCGCGTCCTGGAGCAGTGGGGCAGTCCCTCACTTGATGTGCTGCTGAGCCACAAAGTAGACAAACACCTAGCCTCTTTCTGCAAACTTGCCAAGTATGGCCTGGTCTATGACAATAGTTACAAGCAGCAGCTTGTTGGTTCTGTCCCTGGGCCTGGTGTTGGGGTGCTGGAGCTCGAGGGAGAGGACGCTGAGCTTGTTGCGGGGCCCTCTGCTGTTGTTGTTGAAAAGGGCGTTTGTTGGGTCCCGTATTTCCGGTGTCTCTTTCTCGCTTTAGCTTATGCCCCATGTCTCTCTCAACGCCTTGTGCCACGCTCAAGATTTCCTCGTAGGTGCGAGCTCGGCTGGTGGTGACAGCAAGGCGAATATCCGGAGATAGCCCCTTCTTGAATCTACGGGCTCTGTCCTCCGGGGTTCGAACCATGTACTCCGCAAAGTGGCTTAACCTGCTAAATTCAGCAGTATACTCATCTACAGATAGATTACCTTGTTCCAGTCTCTCGAATTGACTTTCGAGAGCTTCCCGAGCCACTTCGGGGTAGAATTTTTCCTTGAACAGTCTCTTGAAGTCCTCCCAGGTGAGGTCAGGAGCAGATAGTTGAGGTTCGTCTCTAAACCAGGTCCGAGCTATATCGAACAGTTGTAGGCTTGCAGACTCCACTTTAAGATCATCAGGAATACGAGCAGTCTTCAGGAGTCTCTCGACGTTCTCTATCCACTCATCGGCATAGAGAATGCCCTCAGTTCCGTAGAATTCCAAGGGTCTGAGGTTTTTGAAGTCTTTGGCACTCCCTGGCCTCTTGAGTGGCGACTCCAGGGACTTAATAGCTTCTGAGAGGCTGGTCCGCAGAAGTGCAGTCTGTTCTTTCTGGGATTCCACTAGTCCCTGGAACACTCCGAGTAGCTGTGCCCCATCCAGAGTAACTGCCGGAACAGATGGAGGCGGCGGGAGTGCAAGAGTTTCGGGCACATTCTGTTCAGCTGGTTCTGATGTGCCTCCTACTGTGTTCCTTGTCTGGACCATTCTGAAAGATGAAGGGATAGGGAGTTCAGAATAGATTACTTGGAAATCAAGGGCGATAGGAAAAATTGATCAGAAGTGATATTAAGAATTGAAATCGGGACCATATACTGTGAATGAGCTTTTCCTAGAATCCTCAATCTTATTGCAGGCCTATTCGGTCCCTAAGTTGAAACCGAACAATTTAGTCGTTTGACCTGCATGGGCCACCATAAAAATGTGTCATGACCCGCACCCGAAAGTTCGGGCACGAGTGCGTGGGTACGTCCAGCCTACGCCGCAGAGTCGGCGGTAGTACGCTGTCTAGGTCAAATCCAGATTTACTAACTAGCTCATTCACCAATAACATAGGCAAGATAATAATGAGAAATGAAACTTAAGATTGCAACTGAAATAAATGTGACAACAGATTCAAATGTTTTAGTACAGGAATCAGAATGAAATCGGGGACAAACCCGATTACTAAGATAAAGCAAAACTAAGATAACTACTGCTAACTACTCAGCAGGAGTAGCTTCCTGTGCGGGAACTGGCTCTGCAACTGTATCACCTACTGCCTCATAGGGGCCATAATAGGTGGGGGCAAGGTTCTCATCATCGCCTAAACAACAGATCCAGTCAGGAAAGGAGCAAAGTACACAGTGCACAACAAGATTAAACTAAATATTTTATGACAATTAAATATTGGATATCATGTTGAGAAACAGCATTAGCAGAACATTATTATCTCAGAGTTAGCTGTAAACAGGAATATGAGAAACAGAAATAAATGAAACAGGAAATGAAACTACAATAGCCAGCAAGAAATATAACATGACCAGAACTATCTGTGTGAACTTGTGTTTGTTTTTAGAATACATAGTTGGCATGTAGGGGTTTATAAGGCTAATCCGGCCGTCATAAACGGCTATTAGACAATATAATCGAGATCCGGCTGATGGACAGTCGTGTACCAACAGCTATTAGACAATCCAGGGGAAAGGGTAAACTACATGCCTCCTTAGTATTCTCCCACCCGACACGAAAAACAAGACAGGAACTACCAATATTCAAGACATAAAATCCAGTGTTCTAACACTATGTGTAATCATCCAATGATGCTAGTAGAGCAAAGAATTAATTATCACAATATAAAGAATAAACTTGAAGTGCAGGTACTTGCCTGTTGTTTGGATCTGATTAATTAGGTTCTTGGGGAAAAATCCAGAGATGAGCCCAAAAGCTGAAATAGATATTACCATCACTCTCAGAAGATGTCAAATAGCTAGAAACGTCTGTCCTTGGGTCCAATTTGGAGACAAGGGCAAAAACGGCAGTTTCGGGTCAAAACGGGGTCCGCCGGTAGGCCCGCTTTGCACCGAAAAACGCGTCCAGGTCAAAGGTCTCCAAATTCATCAAACTTAGTGTCAACAGGTCAGGAACGCTGATACGAACCCAACGGAACTTCCAGATTTGGATTCCGATGAGCCGAACACAAAATCGCCCGTCGAGCGGGGCCTGTGGGGCCCACGACACGCGATTTCGTCAACGTTCTCAGAATCGAACCAAACTTGACCCACAGGACCAGCGTATCGCTACGAGTCCGATAGCGCAAGTTTTGTCTCGATCTGACGAGTGTGCACGAAGTTAGGGTGAATTGCAGAAAAGGCGGATACGGGGCGATGTCCGCGGATACGCGTTGATTCCGGTGTGCACGCACACCCGAATCAGCTTCCATGAAAACTCACACGTCCATATCGACGATGCGTACGTATCTGTGAAGACCGCACGCGACCAAGTCGTCCCGTTTGGCGGGGCGGACTCAGTTCCGGGGTGAAACAGGGTCTAGTTTTTCCTGTTTTTGGATCGCGGTGTGCGATCACCACAGGGCGCGATGTCCCAACAGTTTATCCGGACACCGAGAGGGTCATACAGGCTTTACAACGCAATTTGCGGAAATGGAAACGGAGCTACGAGACAAAAGTTACACGTACCTGAAGGGGACCCAAAAATCAGGGTCGAGACGTGTCCGTGTCGTGTCCGACACGGAATCCAAAATTAGGGCTAGGGTTAGGGTTTTCGTCGGAGAACGGCCGTGGACGGCGGAGGGCGGCTGCTGGGCGGCCGGCGAGGGCGGGAGACTGTTCGCCGAGGGGCGGCGCGTCGTTCACGGGGGCGGCGGTGGCTCGGGGCGGCCGGCAGCGGCGGTGGGGGCTGCTCGTGCTGCTGCTGCGGTTCTGCGGGAGGAGACGGCGGGCGGCGCCGAGGGGGAGGAAGGCGCTGGGAGGTTCACGGCGGCGAGGGCGAGCGGAGGCGAGCAGCGGCGGAGGGGGCTAGGGCTAGGTGGTGAGGCGGAGGAGGAGAAAGGGTGAGGGTTTTATAGGCTGTGCCGGGGCGGCTCGTGGCCGCGGAAGGCGGGCCGTGGGAGGGAGGTGGCCGGCCGGTGCGGGGGAGGGTGCGGCGGACGCGGCACGCGACGCGGAGGCGAGGGAGAGAGGGGGAACCGGTCGCCCGGGTCGGGCGGCACGCGGGTCGGGTCTGTCTGACCCGACCCGACCCGGTAGCGGGTTGGGCTGGGCCAGGAAGCTAACGGGTCGGTCCATTGGGCCGGGCCGGCCCAAAGAAAAGAAAATAAAATAAAAATAAAATAAAAATAATAATAATAAATATAAATAGTTTAATTAATTAATTAATTAATAAAAATAGTTTTGAGGTATTTAAAAATAAGTCTGAGGCCCAGAAAAATCCAGAAAAATTACCCTAAGTCCAGTTTTTCATTTTACACCAAAAAATATTATTTTCATAATATTTTAATGTTGTTTATTATCAATTAAAAATCATGTAATAATTTAAAACCCTGATTTTAATTTCAGAAAATTCCCAAAAAATTCCAGAAAATTGTGAAAAATCCTAATTTTAATATTTTTGAAAAAAATAGGGGCTTACAATCTACCCAACTTATAAAATTTCGTCCTCGAAATTTAAATTATGGCAGGGTTCTCTCTGTCCAAACTCACTTGATTGTAGTCTAACGGGTTTCTCTCAGGTGGACATTGCGGTCGCTACCCAACTTATAATTTTACCCATATCCTCTAAGGCTGTACAACTAGTAAAGCTAGGTCTCAACTTAATAAATCAGGGTATTGAATCTTAAGCCTGCAACACAAAACACAGCACCTAGGGTCTTGTCTTAGTCATAAAGTGTTATCATCAATTCGTCCGATCTGAGGGTATGTCTAGCACTACAAATCAACTTATACCAACCACAGGTTTTTGTCTTTCCAAAATAGGGAAAGACGAGGATCAATAATAAAGAGTTTAAGGGCGAGGTGGTAGAACAGAGGTATAGGGATCAAGGCGTTTTTCAGAAATTCTAATGGGAATTGTCAGGCGGTTAAGGATCGAGGTTCTATTCTGGTAATGCTGAAACGATATGCTCGGACGTATTTAGGGGGCAAGTAGACTAGTCGACTATACCTCAATCCACATAAGTAGTCATGCGAAGTGCGAATCAAAATGCACTAAGGTTGATCAGACCGTAGTACACTGATTCTGAGTAGACACTTGTATTAGTGGGGTTGATCAGGCCTCAATAATACAGGTGTCATGAACAAGCCCGATAAAGAGTAAGCTTGCAAAACTAGGCTATAAAATAGCAGCATCAGTCGAGTTCAGCAAAATTAAGTGCGCTAGATGATGATAAAAAGAGGTACAAAATTTATTGAAGTTCTCAAGACACAAAATAAGCATAATAGCGAAAGCTTCTAAAAACTCTACAGTTATCAAAATTAAAAAGCATACTAGGCTATTTAGCAAGTTCAAAAATTACTAGGTTGGGGCTGAGGTCACGAACCAATAGGCACAAAAATAATACTAGAAAAAGGTATCTACGAATCACTTACGCGCATTAGCTGCTTCCAAAGTTTGCGCGTTCTCCACGGTCATCACGTAAGCTTGTCCGCGTCCTGGAGCAGTGGGGCAGTCCCTCACTTGATGTGCTGCTGAGCCACAAAGTAGACAAACACCTAGCCTCTTTCTGCAAACTTGCCAAGTATGGCCTGGTCTATGACAATAGTTACAAGCAGCAGCTTGTTGGTTCTGTCCCTGGGCCTGGTGTTGGGGTGCTGGAGCTCGAGGGAGAGGACGCTGAGCTTGTTGCGGGGCCCTCTGCTGTTGTTGTTGAAAAGGGCGTTTGTTGGGTCCCGTATTTCCGGTGTCTCTTTCTCGCTTTAGCTTATGCCCCATGTCTCTCTCAACGCCTTGTGCCACGCTCAAGATTTCCTCGTAGGTGCGAGCTCGGCTGGTGGTGACAGCAAGGCGAATATCCGGAGATAGCCCCTTCTTGAATCTACGGGCTCTGTCCTCCGGGGTTCGAACCATGTACTCCGCAAAGTGGCTTAACCTGCTAAATTCAGCAGTATACTCATCTACAGATAGATTACCTTGTTCCAGTCTCTCGAATTGACTTTCGAGAGCTTCCCGAGCCACTTCGGGGTAGAATTTTTCCTTGAACAGTCTCTTGAAGTCCTCCCAGGTGAGGTCAGGAGCAGATAGTTGAGGTTCGTCTCTAAACCAGGTCCGAGCTATATCGAACAGTTGTAGGCTTGCAGACTCCACTTTAAGATCATCAGGAATACGAGCAGTCTTCAGGAGTCTCTCGACGTTCTCTATCCACTCATCGGCATAGAGAATGCCCTCAGTTCCGTAGAATTCCAAGGGTCTGAGGTTTTTGAAGTCTTTGGCACTCCCTGGCCTCTTGAGTGGCGACTCCAGGGACTTAATAGCTTCTGAGAGGCTGGTCCGCAGAAGTGCAGTCTGTTCTTTCTGGGATTCCACTAGTCCCTGGAACACTCCGAGTAGCTGTGCCCCATCCAGAGTAACTGCCGGAACAGATGGAGGCGGCGGGAGTGCAAGAGTTTCGGGCACATTCTGTTCAGCTGGTTCTGATGTGCCTCCTACTGTGTTCCTTGTCTGGACCATTCTGAAAGATGAAGGGATAGGGAGTTCAGAATAGATTACTTGGAAATCAAGGGCGATAGGAAAAATTGATCAGAAGTGATATTAAGAATTGAAATCGGGACCATATACTGTGAATGAGCTTTTCCTAGAATCCTCAATCTTATTGCAGGCCTATTCGGTCCCTAAGTTGAAACCGAACAATTTAGTCGTTTGACCTGCATGGGCCACCATAAAAATGTGTCATGACCCGCACCCGAAAGTTCGGGCACGAGTGCGTGGGTACGTCCAGCCTACGCCGCAGAGTCGGCGGTAGTACGCTGTCTAGGTCAAATCCAGATTTACTAACTAGCTCATTCACCAATAACATAGGCAAGATAATAATGAGAAATGAAACTTAAGATTGCAACTGAAATAAATGTGACAACAGATTCAAATGTTTTAGTACAGGAATCAGAATGAAATCGGGGACAAACCCGATTACTAAGATAAAGCAAAACTAAGATAACTACTGCTAACTACTCAGCAGGAGTAGCTTCCTGTGCGGGAACTGGCTCTGCAACTGTATCACCTACTGCCTCATAGGGGCCATAATAGGTGGGGGCAAGGTTCTCATCATCGCCTAAACAACAGATCCAGTCAGGAAAGGAGCAAAGTACACAGTGCACAACAAGATTAAACTAAATATTTTATGACAATTAAATATTGGATATCATGTTGAGAAACAGCATTAGCAGAACATTATTATCTCAGAGTTAGCTGTAAACAGGAATATGAGAAACAGAAATAAATGAAACAGGAAATGAAACTACAATAGCCAGCAAGAAATATAACATGACCAGAACTATCTGTGTGAACTTGTGTTTGTTTTTAGAATACATAGTTGGCATGTAGGGGTTTATAAGGCTAATCCGGCCGTCATAAACGGCTATTAGACAATATAATCGAGATCCGGCTGATGGACAGTCGTGTACCAACAGCTATTAGACAATCCAGGGGAAAGGGTAAACTACATGCCTCCTTAGTATTCTCCCACCCGACACGAAAAACAAGACAGAAACTACCAATATTCAAGACATAAAATCCAGTGTTCTAACACTATGTGTAATCATCCAATGATGCTAGTAGAGCAAAGAATTAATTATCACAATATAAAGAATAAACTTGAAGTGCAGGTACTTGCCTGTTGTTTGGATCTGATTAATTAGGTTCTTGGGGAAAAATCCAGAGATGAGCCCAAAAGCTGAAATAGATATTACCATCACTCTCAGAAGATGTCAAATAGCTAGAAACGTCTGTCCTTGGGTCCAATTTGGAGACAAGGGCAAAAACGGCAGTTTCGGGTCAAAACGGGGTCCGCCGGTGGGCCCGCTTTGCACCGAAAAACGCGTCCAGGTCAAAGGTCTCCAAATTCATCAAACTTAGTGTCAACAGGTCAGGAACGCTGATACGAACCCAACGGAACTTCCAGATTTGGATTCCGATGAGCCGAACACAAAATCGCCCGTCGAGCGGGGCCTGTGGGGCCCACGACACGCGATTTCGTCAACGTTCTCAGAATCGAACCAAACTTGACCCACAGGACCAGCGTATCGCTACGAGTTCGATAGCGCAAGTTTTGTCTCGATCTGACGAGTGTGCACGAAGTTAGGGTGAATTGCAGAAAAGGCGGATACGGGGCGATGTCCGCGGATACGCGTTGATTCCGGTGTGCACGCACACCCGAATCAGCTTCCATGAAAACTCACACGTCCATATCGACGATGCGTACGTATCTGTGAAGACCGCACGCGACCAAGTCATCCCGTTTGGCGGGGCGGACTCAGTTCCGGGGTGAAACAGGGTCTAGTTTTTCCTGTTTTTGGATCGCGGTGTGCGATCACCACAGGGCGCGATGTCCCAACAGTTTATCCGGACACCGAGAGGGTCATACAGGCTTTACAACGCAATTTGCGGAAATGGAAACGGAGCTACGAGACAAAAGTTACACGTACCTGAAGGGGACCCAAAAATCAGGGTCGAGACGTGTCCGTGTCGTGTCCGACACGGAATCCAAAATTAGGGCTAGGGTTAGGGTTTTCGTCGGAGAACGGCCGTGGACGACGGAGGGCGGCTGCTGGGCGGCCGGCGAGGGCGGGGGACTGTTCGCCGAGGGGCGGCGCGTCGTTCACGGGGGCGGCGGTGGCTCCGGGCGGCCGGCAGCGGCGGTGGGGGTTGCTCGTGCTGCTGCTGCGGTTCTGCGGGAGGAGACGGCGGGCGGCGCCGAGGGGGAGGAAGGCGCTGGGCGGCTTACGGCGGCGAGGGCGAGCGGAGGCGAGCAGCGGCGGAGGGGGCTAGGGCTAGGTGGTGAGGCGGAGGAGGAGAAAGGGTGAGGGTTTTATAGGCGGTGCCGGGGCGGGCTCTGTCCTCCGGGCGTCATAAACCCGCCCAGCCTGAAGTTCGGGCACGAGTGCGTGGGTACGTCCAGCCTACGCCGCAGAGTCGGTGGTAGTACGCTGTCTAGGTCAAATCCAGATTTACTAACTAGCTCATTCACCAATAACATAGGCAAGATAATAATGAGAAATGAAACTACAATAGCCAGCAAGAAATATAACATGACCAGAACTATCTGTGTGAACTTGTGTTTGTTTTTGGAATACATAGTTGGCATGTAGGGGTTTATAAGGCTAATCCGGCCGTTATAAACGGCTATTAGACAATATAATCGAGATCCGGCTGATGGACAGTCGTGTACCAACAGCTATTAGACAATCCAGGGGAAAGGGTAAACTACATGCCTCCTTAGTATTCTCCCACCCGACACAAAAAACAAGACAGGAACTACCAATATTCAAGACATGAAATCCAGTGTTCTAATACTACGTGTAATCATCCAATGATGCTAGTAGAGCAAGGAATTAATTATCACAATATAAAGAATAAACTTGAAGTGCAGGTACTTGCCTGTTGTTTGGATCTGATTAATTAGGTTCTTGGGGAAAAATCCAGAGATGAGTCCAAAAGCTGAAATAGACATTACCATCACTCTCAGAAGATGTCAAATAGCTAGAAATGCCTGTCCTTGGGTCCAATTTGGAGACAAGGGCAAAAACGACAGTTTCGGGTCAAAACGGGGTCCGCCGGTGGGCCCGCTTTGCACCGAAAAATGCGTCCGGGTCAAAGGTCTCCAAATTCACCAAACTTAGTGTCAACAGGTCAGGAACGCTGATACGAACCCAACGGAACTTCCAGATTTGGATTCCGATGAGCCGAACACAAAATCGCCCGTCGAGCGGGGCCTGTGGGGCCCACGACACGCGATTTTGTCAACGTTCTCAGAATCGAACCAAACTTGACCCACAGGACCAGCGTATCGCTACGAGTCTGATGGCGCAAGTTTCGTCTCGATCTGACGAGTGTGCACGAAGTTAGGGTAAATTGCAGAAAAGGCGGATACGGGACGATGTCCGCGGATACGCGTTGATTCCGGTGTCCACGTACACCCGAATCAGCTTCCACGAAAACTCACACGTCCGTATCGACGATGCGTACGTATCTGTGAAGACCGCACGCGACCAAGTCGTCCCGTTTGGCGGGGCGGACTCAGTTCCGGGGTGAAACAGGGTCTGATTTTTCCTGTTTTTGGATCGCGGTGTGCGATCACCACAGGGCGCGATGTCCCGAACAGTTTGTCCGGACACCGAGAGGGTCATACAGGCTTCAAAACGCAATTTGCGGAAATGGAAACGGAGCTACGAGGCGAAAGTTACACGTACCTGAAGGGGACCCGAAAATCAGGATCGAGACGTGTCCGTGTCGTGTCCGACACGGAATCCAAAATTAGGGCTAGGGTTAGGGTTTTCGTCGGAGAACGGCCGTGGACGACGGAGGGCGGCTGCTGGGCGGCCGGCGAGGGCGGGGGACTGTTCGCCGAGGGGCGGCGCGTCGTTCACGGGGGCGGCGGTGGCTCGGGGCGGCCGGCAGCGGCGGTGGGGGCTGCTCGTGCTGCTGCTGCGGTTCTGCGGGAGGAGACGGCGGGCGGCGCCGAGGGGGAGGAAGGCGCTGGGCGGCTCACGGCGGCGAGGGCGAGCGGAGGCGAGCAGCGGCGGAGGGGGCTAGGACTAGGTGGTGAGGCAGAGGAGGAGAAAGGGTGAGGGTTTTATAGGCGGTGCCGAGGCGGCTCGTGGCCGCGGAAGGCGGGCCGGGGGGGGGGAGGTGGCCGGCCGGTGCGGGGGAGGGCGCGGCGGATGCGGCGCGCGACGCGGAGGCGAGGGAGAGAGGGGGAACCGGTCGCCCGGGTCGGGCGGCACGCGGGTCGGGTCTGTCTGACCCGACCCGACCCGGTAGCGGGTTGGGCTGGGCCAGGAAGCTAACCGGTCGGTCCATTGGGCCGGGCCGGCCCAAAGAAAAGAAAAAAAATAAAAATAAAATAAAAATAAAAATAATAATAATAAATATAAATAGTTTAATTAATTAATTAATTAATAAAAATTGTTTTGAGGTATTTAAAAATAGGTCTGAGGCCCAGAAAAATCCAGAAAAATTACCCTAAGTCCAGTTTTTTATTTTACACCCAAAAATATTATTTTCATAAAATTTTAATGTTGTTTATTATCAATTAAAAATTATGTAATAATTCAAAACCCTGATTTTAATTTCAAAAAATTCCCAGAAAATTCCAGAAAATTGTGAAAAATCCTAATTTTAATATTTTTGAAAAAAACAGGGGCTTACACTAAACCATGGCGAAGTGTCCTAATATAACCATTGGGTTTTAATTGTTTCGAAAAATAATCTAAAACAAATACAAGAAATATAAAATACACCCAAATACCTATTTTTGGGTGAGGGGGTTTACAATCTACCCAACTTAAAAAAAATTATCCTCGAAATTAAAAATAAGGCATGATTTGTTAAATCCTTCACATTCGTATATGAGGCAAGTCTATTGCAAACTCTTCCAAAAATTTAAATAACAAAATCTATTCAAATTTATCGCAATAACTTCAAATTTAAAATAACCACTATTTAAATCAGAATTCAACATATTGTAATCTCTTCTAGATTTTTAAATAATCACATCCAAATTTAAGCTAAATCTATAAGACATCTTCAAGATTTAAATAACCCACATCAAATTTTACATCACGATCTCCAACTATCATAATCTCCTCTAGAAAACAATTCTAACCAAATATTATTCCTATTTTCAACTTATGAATTTTATATTCTTCAAATTTTAAATTTAATTTTTATCTCAATATTTCAAATAGGTGATCCAACAATCAAATTTAACTTTTAATTCAAATCATAAAATTATAAAATTTTAAATCTAATTCACCATTTTTTTAAATCTGAAATTCTATATTTATCCTCAAAATTTAAATTGATGACTCAACCTTCAATATTTAAAATTTAATCATGTGCTCTAAGTATAAATATTTGGTTCGCAATATCAAGATTTTAAAATTTATTAAATTCTCATCGTCTTAATCCTTCCTTTAAAATTCTTAAAATGACTTAAATCTCTCAATCTAATCTTACTTGATCACAATCTAAAAATTTACCTCAAGTTGACAATGCAACTTCTACCCAACTTAGAATTTATCCATCTATCACATAAGACTATACCTTTAAGAAAACTTCCTCAAATTATTTAATCGTGTTATTTCGTAAAAGTTTTAACACCAATTATATCACATATGATATACCCTTAATTATAAAAGATAGTCACCAAGTAATGCGATTGGCCTATGGGGTATATCTAGTACTCTACGTGTATCAAACTTATACCAAGCACGAGCGTTCGTCTTTTCGAAATAGGGGAAGACGAAGAACAATAATAAAGAATTCAAGGAAGAGGTGATAAAATACAAGTACGGGGTTCAAAGCGATTAAAGAATTCAAAAGGGAGTTGTCAAGGCAGTTGTGGATTGAAATCTTATTTTTTGTAAATTTTTATTCACATGTTCATATCAGAACAGTTATGTACCTGATATGATATGCTCTGACTTGTCTAGGGGCTAGTATATTCATCTAACAAGTTGAGTCAACTATATATCTCAATCTACGTAAAGTAGTCATGCGATGAGCAAACCAAGCGCACTAAGGTTGATCAGACCATAATACACTGATTCTAAATAGACAATTATATTAGTGTGTGCACCCAATAATACATATGTCATGAACAAGCTCGATAAAAGAATAAGCTTGCAAAACTATGCTATAATAGCAGCATAAGTCGAGGTAGTTCAAAAAATATAAGTACGCTAAATTATGATGAAAAAAGGTACAAAAATAATTCAAGTTCACCAAGAAGATCAGTGTTGTGTCTCTACAGTTGCTATACTAACTTCTTATCTAAGTCTTTGGTCGACCAAATGGGGGTATGGGCCTCTAAGTTCTACAGTCTGGGTAAACACTATCTTCTTATATAAGTCTTTAGTTGGTGTCATTCAATTATACTTCATTAATGGGTCAAAAGGGCTAGGCATACTACCAAACTTACAAGAATTTAACTAATAGTGTTATTGAATATTAGAGTAGATATACCTAGTACAAGTCACCTTCCTAACCCCTATCAAGCACGAAAGATAAGATAAGATTGACGTTGTGAAAGAATCAAGCAAGATGCAATACGAATAATTAAATAAGAATGCGAAATAAAATCAAGGGAGGTGATTAAATAAGTGGGTGAGATCCTATATTCTAATCCTATGTGCAGACTTGCTCGGTACAATAATGTAATCGAGACAATATGCTCTCGACCTGCATGGACCACCACAAAAATATGTCACACCCCAGTCCCAAAAATACGTAGGACTAGGAATACGTAAGCATGCTAGCCGTATGTATATGGCAACTCCAATATATGGATACCATAATACACACGTACGCTGTAATATGAATAATAACTCACATGTGGTATATAATTATCACAAGTCACAGGGCATAACTAAATCTCATCCACAGAATCAAATAGAAATAAATAATCAATCTACTATATAACTGAATATCATATAAAGTATCAAAGAATGATAGTCGAGTGGAAATAAATCCACTGCCAAACTAGAATATAAGAAAAACCACATAAGAATATCTAATGAACAATGAGACTCAAAAAGAAGACCTCCTCGAAAGAGATAAGTAGCAAGTCCTGATCCGTGCCCCTACGAATATTCAAGATCGTCTACACCTGGAAAGGGACCAGGTCCTCAGAGGGACGTAACAAGATACATAGAAGCATACCAATTTGAATACAGTAAACATGCATAATAGGTAGAAAATATATAAGTACGTTATACAAGACAATCTATATGAATGCATAATGAGGACAACTTTTTGACTTATGGGCATGGGTAGGCTACTCTATCTAATCTTATAACTCACACACACATCTAGAACATCAAAAATTGACATACTGCGAGGGTAGCGACCAGCGCGACTCCAGAAATTGATATACCGCGAGGGCAGCGACCAGTGTGATATACTACCATAGTGCGTGCTAGATACTATGGTTTACCAGAGTGGTTATAGCCCATACGCCTATTGATTGTCCTCCCCTCCCATGATACTATGTGTCAAGTGTGTGTCAACATATATATAGTATATAATTATGACTGAAAGAAAATACACATGCAATAAATATATAAAAATATAATAAGCATGCAAAGTACTATAAATAATTTGGCAAGGTATCTTGTCTGGCAAGAAAGCTGCAAAGTGTAAGCGTCCAGACGTCAGGCACAATGGATCAGAAACTATGGCATCAGAATGAACGTCTCTGGATGTAACCTCTGTATCCTGAAATTCTTGCTTAAATGTTGTTATTAAGTTAATTTGGGGCTATTGCGATTTTTTCACAATTTTTGATTAATTAAAAACTAGCAACAATAAATTGTTTTAGGGCTTTCAAAAATTTATTTTAGAGTCAAACATAATTAAAAATATTTAAAACTTTTATTTTTGGATCTAAATAATCAAATATATTTTCTAGAAATTTTCTGAGTATTTTTAGTATTTATTGGGAGTTATTTAGGCTAATAACTAATTTTTAGGACTTCTAAAATTTATTGGGCAAGCCCAGGAATATAGAAAGGACCCACATAATTTTTTTTTTGTTTATAATATTATTATTATTTTAGAATTTTTGGAATATTTTTAATATTTATTTTTATTTAAATAGGTAAAACTAATTTTTAGAGCTTATCCTAATTATAGTAGGAAACCTATGAACATAAAATTGCCTCAACTATTTTTCTAGGGTTTTTAGATTTAAAATATATTTTCTGTAATTTTTCAGATTTTTATGATTATTTTTAATATTTATTTTGAGTTATTTAGATTTAAAATGACTTAAATAATATTTTGATAAAGGCAAATCAAAAACAAATAATATAAACAAAATCATCCAATCAGATTCTGACACGTGCCAGTCTATAATTTTTTCATTCAGCCGCATGTACATCTCTCTCTCTCTCTCTCTCTCTCTCTCTCTCTCTCTATATATATATATATATATATATATATATATATATATATATATATATATATATATATATATAATATAATATAATAACCCTAATTATCCCATTATTTTAGAAAGAGAGAGATTTGAGGGGATGTCATCTAGGGTTTCCTTCATCTTCCAGAAGCCGTTACTCATAGCTCCGGACTCCAAACGCGACCCAGTTTTTTGTGTTATAACTATATTGAGGTTATTTTTCTGAATATATAAATTTTTTCACGAAATTCCGAATATTAAATTCTAAAAATTTGTAGAGCACAGCATATCCGAAAATAGACGTGTCTTGGTGTTTTCATGATTTCGGGTGAACCATGAATCAGAATCATGAACCGTTTAAGGTTTCGAAAAGATAATGTCGATATCATCGTCATATGTTTTTACTATAATTTAATACGAAATATTTTAGTACTGTTAATTCTATAGAACTTCTAGGTTAGCAATCAACTACCGTTGCACAATACGATTTTAGGTATGTACAATAATTTCCAAACGAATTTGAATTCGGATGAGCTACAAATTCCAGCATGTTTTTGACATTTAAATCTACAGGAAACCATGCATGAAAGTTGAGTTTGCATCAGTTGACTTTTTTGGTCAGCAGATCGTCTCGATTTGCGTGCCATGAGTCTCGAATTGGTAAAATTTAGTTTCTTTGGACAAAATTTAGGAATTAACCTAAAAATCAGAATAATAAGATTAAAATAGAATTTTAGAGTAATTATTTCAAAATTAAATAAATTAAAATAAAATATCTTTTGACATGGTAAATTTGTAATACATAAGCTATTTGGACTATGACTTGGATTCTGATTCATACCAGCTAAGGACCCCAGGCGAGTACATTCTTTGATAGTTTCTTGTTTAAGATATCCTCTATGTTCATTGTATTTAGTATAGATATCCATATTTTTTGACACGATGGTTACACGGATTGGTATATCCGGATCTCGTCATGAGATGTTATTCCTTGTATATGGTGTATCTTGTACAAGTATTATTTTATTGATTATCTTGTACATGTACAGACACAGATTCTCGAAAAGACTAGCTATCTTCTTGGGAAATCCCGTGCTATAGCATACCATGGTTGGATCTACTATACCAGTCGGGGTGGGAAGTATTTTAGTGTAGATATGTGATCATACCCTTCATGTACAAGTCTTGTTCTCATATTAGTGTTGGTCATACACCGCACGTATGACTAACCAGGCCATTATTCGTGTACAAGTTCCCAAGCCGATCATATGTTAAATCTAGTACTCACACACTTAGTCATTAGTATTCTTGTTCATTGTCATATTGTTTATTCTTGTATTTATTTTCAGTATTTCCTTTATTGTGTATATCTTGTACATATATATGCATCTTGTATATTTACATCTATTTACTGCTACGTAGTTTATATCATTGATCTAGAACTGCTATTAGAGATGTACTTTGTTCCATCCTGACTGGAAATATTTTTTCAGACTGCGACTTAGAGGACTGGTGTCCGACATATTATGGACCACAGGGAGAGTAGCTGCAGCCTTGGATCTTGTAGTTCAGTTATGATTCTGGGAGGTCTAGCCGGGATCACCAGTTATTCAGCTAATTTCTTTTAGTAGTTTATGGTACCAGATTTGTTTCCGGCATATTGGAGACTTGGATGTTATTGTTGAGTTAGATTATTTAGACTTGTGTTGTATTTTGATTATTTATTTTCTTTGATATCTTATCGTGCTTTAGTTCTGTGATTGAGTATTTTTATATTATATTGTGATATCTATGTCTCCTTATGGAGTTGGATACTCGTGTGAGATTGATTAGATATTATTGTGATCTATACAGCATTCTACCGTCGATGCTGCGGCGTAGGCTGGACGTACCCACGTACTCGTGCCCCTATATCGGGTGCGGGTCGTTACACCGGATGCTGAAATAAATATCACCAACGTTTCCAGAATAAGCGAGATAGCTATAAAACACTACCCTTTCGTCCAATTTGGACACAGGGACAAAACGGTAATTTTGGATCAAAGCGGACTTCACATGTGGGCCACTTTGCATCGAAAAGCGTGCTAGAGATAAAGGTCTTTAAATGGGACAAATTATAGGTCAAACAAATTCCAAACATTAATACGAACTCAATGGTATATCCAATTTTGGATCCCGGTGAGCCGAACACAAATTCGCTCTTAAAGTCAACGTGGGGCCCGCAAATAGACGGCTTGGTCAACTGTCTCAGAATTGCGTGAAACTTAGGTCACAGGACCAACGTGATACCACGAATCCAATGGCGTAAGTTTTGTCACATTCTGACGGGCGTACACTAAATGGTGCGGTATTTTGTAAAAGTTTCGATACGGGGACTTTTTACGGATACGGGTTGATTCTGACGAACACACGTCCGAATCAGCTTCCGCGAAAGCCCAAACATCAGGATATACCATACGCGCCTTTCGGTGTAATTGGTATACGACGAGGCGGTCCCGTTTGGCGGGACACGCTCCGTATCATAATTTTCCAATTTTAAAAAAGTTTTTGGTCGATTCGGAGGCCAAAAAATTTTACACATAAAACGAATTTAGAAAAACTAAAAGAACAAAAAAAATCTTGGTTATATTGGGAATAAAAACCCTTTAATTTATTTTTGAAAATATTAAACAGGTTGATGGCAAATGGGGTGTGAACATGGGATTTTGGGTTGAAGTTTCTGGACTATTTTGGTAAGTTTTTCGGTCATTTTTTGGTCGATTTTTCGACCAATCTAGGGCACGAAAACTCGTTCCACTTGAATGAAAATCCTAGAGGGTTAGGTTATGAACGTACACGAATAAACCGCACGTAAAAAGGATCACAGATGAAGGAGATACATCACCTTGAAGAGAGGCTCGAAACTGTGCACATCCACGCGGCGCACGTGTACGGGGACGGACAGTGGCAGAGCGGCGGCGGCCCGCGGTGGTGCGGCCGGAGGTCGACGGTCGTCGGCCAGAGGTGGGGGAGGCCGGGGTTGGTCGGAGCTAGGGTTAGGGTTTAGGGTTTATATATATATATATATATATATATATATATATATATATATATATATATATATATAAAAGAAAGAAGGGGGGTGCTGTGATGGCTCACGCGGTTTGCTGCTTGGGGGGAATTTGGTTTAGGGTTAGGAAGTTTATTAGGGGTTTTGTTAGTTTAAGTGTTTTAGTTTAGGTTTTGGTTTTTATTTTATTTTATTTTCCTTTCTCTTTTTCTTTTCTTTCCTTTTCCTTTGTTTTCTTTTTCATTTCTTTTTTTTCTTATTTTTTTTCTTTTTATTTATATTTTATTAACGACATTATTACTATTTTTATTATTTTTATTATTATTATTATTATTATTATTATTATTATTATTACTCTCATTATTATTATTATCATTATTATTATTATTATTAATATTATATTTATTAACATATATTCGAATATATAAATAAGAAAAATTCAAAAATAATATTTGCACACCAAATAAATTCTAAAAATTTACTTTGTAAAGCTTTAATGAAATACCACACTCAAAATATTTTATGTAATATTCTATATTTAATAATTAAATATTTATCTAGTTTAATAAATTAAATAACTATATAATAAAATAAACTAAGTAAATAATTAAATGATCATCGACAAAGTATGTTATAGTAGATGACATGCAACTCTATAAAAAAAAAATGCCTAACTTGGCAGGGGAAATTTTGGGATGCTAATTGTAGGAAGTTGGGTTTGAAAAATAACCACAAATAAATTATATATAAATCATCTAAATATTTAATACATAATCTACGGTTGTTACACTAATGTCATACTAACACCAAGGGATCGAATTCTTGTACTACTAAAAGATCCTACAGGTAGGGTCTCCTGTGTAGGCTACTTCCTATGAAGGAAGATATAGATTTTGGTGTTATCCTATATTATTAATGTCCGAACCATGGTGAAGTATCCTAATATAACCATTGGGTTTTAATTGTTTCAAAAAATAATCTAAAACAAATACAAGAAATATAAAATACACCCAAATACCTATTTTTGGGTGAGGGGGTTTACATGCGAGGATGATCGAACTCACAGGAACATATTCGATGATTATTCAAACGAATTTGAAGAATGGAATATTTCAAAAGTGGATAGACTTTGGCTTGAATATTTGAACTTAGTTGTTTGAGGAATGTCAGAAGTAGACTATGGATTTATCAAACGGTAATATTGAAGTTGGATACTTTTTCTAAACGAATTATAATCACTGCATGAACGGACATGACTTGATAGATTATATATATATAAATTGGATGGAGCAAAGTGAAATGATAAGGTGTCTCGATCGTGTCAAAGATAACCATAGCGTTCGACGTTCTTGTCTTGTGCGAGTGTAACTCTATGCTCGGGCATGCGTCATGTCCGGATTAAAACGATTATCTAGCGGGAGCGTTGTGATAAATTTACGTCCAACGAGGATGATCAAACTTGCGAAAGACCGGAGCATAAAAATTGATGGATCATCTTAAATTTTGGTTCGACACGATAAGACAAATTTGAAAGTGCAAGTGATTCGGAAGTATTTCAAGGATAAGTTAGCCTAGAACCAGGAGTAAGTCATGCTTGATGGTTTCGTGAACGGATGCATGAATCTTGTTGGATGACTTGGAGTTACAATCAAAGGTTTAGAACTGAATAATGGCTTGGTGGTCTCGACTTAGAATGGATATATCGGTTCTATCAAAATATGCTTAAGGGGGTAGACTATGCGAATTGCTAGGCTTGTCCTGCAACTTGGATATATTATATATTTTATTGAACAGACTTGAACCTTGTGCAAAATGAACATGTTAATGTGTATAGGATGATTCGTGCTCGATGTTTAAAAATCTGAGTGAAACTAGCTTGGGTAGAATATATCGTACAAATGAACAATAGTTTGAGCTTAGGAATTGGGGCAAACATCGTGCGACAAATTTGCACGATGAATTATGTGCTTGAACTTGTACCTATGACCTAGTGAGCTGACCTAGTAATTAGGTAGACGATCCTGTGCCGAGTGAAAGATTTTGTGTAACCGACTTTAGAGTATTACTTGAACAAGCCATAGAACTGGGGCAGCAAGACTTAGTATAAGACTTGGAACGATAAATGTGTGATATATTTGACACAAACAGAATGTGCAATAGGACATGGACGCTAGTCGATTGATCGAATAGATCCTTCTTAACGGTAGTACAATGCTTGATTCTTGGTTGGAATGGAAATGACTTAGAATTTTATTGACCCTGTTGGAGGTATCATCGTGAATTATAAGAAGAGAACTCTTGATATTTTTGCAAGTAGCTTGTCCGATTTTACTATCTCTAAGTTTGGTTGAATTCATATATTTGAGGGACGCCTTGAACGTGTGCACAATCCAAGACCCAGTGATATGTTGAACTCGAGTGCAAAGACTTCGCTATCGCTAAGTTGTTTGACATGCATATGTTTAAAGGAGGCTTTGAATATATGCACGATCCAGACTCGCGATATACTGATCTCGAATGCTAGTGCAAGTGAATATGTTAGATTCGTGTGAACGAGTATATTAATTTGGATAAGTTTGCCTCAGCCTTAGATCATCATTCAAGATGAATTATAACAGACCCTGCATTAAGCAATATGTTCCATGCTAAGGCGCAATAGAGATCGAGTCAGACCTTGGATTGAATGATAGAGTCATTCAATGAGGCCGACCCAGCAAACACGCGACATGGCATAAGGAACGAGTAGAAAATTATGTTCGAACGGATCTAGTGGTACCGATTTCTATGCTTGAGATAGATTCGATAGTGCGTTAGAACGGCTTACGCTCAGGAAGTCTCGAGGATGAAACTTTTTATGAGTGGTGTATAATGTGATGACCCATTTCGTTCAAGCGGATAGCTGATTCAAACGGTGCAAGTGCAACTACCTGACCCACTTTGCTCAGCGAGAAGACTCGTTTGAGGCAAAGGATTTACAGATTTGGCCCTTCAAGAGTTCAGACTTAGACTTTTAAAGGCCCGCTCGGAGTAACGTTCAACCGAGATGAATCATCGCTAAGGTGGGTGGCTACGATGAACTTGTCTTTTCTTAGCCAGCACACTTAAAATATGGACGATACAAGCTAGTCTCTAGGTGAATCATCCCCTGCATGCTAATAAAGAATACAACGCACCTAGCTAAAAAAATAATCCTAACTTGTATTGCTTGTGTTAGAACATGAAAATAAAATTTGGCTTATAACTTGGACCCTCGCATGCTCACTTTGCTTCGTGCAAGTAGACTCAGCTATGTCTCGAATAGATCAATATAAATTTATGTAGTACACTATTTTACTTGTTTACACTACACGCCCATAGATTATGTCGCTCGATATATCCTTTTACGGTTTCACTCCTCACTTTACCCTTAGACCCGTGCCAAACGTAAATGCTTATGTTTACAGAAATGCAATGCTTGCCTGCTTATATGTTAACTTGTACTTGTTTGTAAAACTGCTAATTTTAAAAACCGTATTAAGTATTTAATTAATTATTTAATTGATTTATAATATTTATTAGCTAAATAGAAGAAACCGAATTTTTGGAATTTTTATTTTTAGGTAATTGTGCATTTAGAGGTTTTATGGACCAACCGTAATTTTTTCTAATTTATTCCATGTAGGAGACCCTGTGGACAGTTGATATATTATTGTATGCACTAAAAATAATTTCTAGAATTTTTATATGTATATATATATATATATATATATATATATATATATATATATATATATATATATATATATATATATATATATATATATATATAAGGGTTATTAAAAGGAATTAGAAATTAGAAAAAGAGAATTAGAAAAAAGAAAGAATAAGAAAGAAAAAAAAGGAAAAAAGAAAAAGAAAAGACAAATCCTTAATGGATCACAAAACCCACTACTCTAAAACCCAAACCCTATATTCTAAACCCACTAGCAACCCCTTAAGAATTAGCAGCAGCAGTTGCAAAACGCAGCCCCCCGCGCGTAGGAGTTCGACCCCCCCCTTCCTTATCTATAAATATCTATTTCCCAAACCCTAACCATAAACCATCTCAACTTGAGGAACCGTGACCGCCGCCAACCCCGACGTCGACTAGAGCCACCCGCACAGTCGCCGGAGTAGCCGCCTACGGCCGACCGCTTCAACCGCGCACCGCGACAGCATTTTGCAACAACGAAGCCCTGTTTCCCGTGCCCTCGCTCGACCAAACTCGATCCCGTCTTCACCGGTATGTTCACGACCTATCCCCCTTCCAATACTGTACATTAGTTTATATTGAACAACACGCAAACCTAGGTAAAAAATGATGCCATGTCGAAGAAAAATGACCAATTTTAATTTTAGAAATTCTGTTGCGATGACCGATGTTCACGGACTCGTATCTCCCACCACAGAGATCTAAATTTAGTTTTTATTTTTGGTATACGAAGACCACCTAACCTAGTTTATTTTCTGTCAAATACAATAATTTATTTGTTGCTGTATGTAGAAATAAATCAGATAGAAAATCATGAAATCATACTTTTTCTATCTTTCAAAAATTACGATACGGAGCACGCCCCGCCAAACGGGATCGCCCTGTCATGTACTAAGTGTACCAAAAGGTACGCACAGTATACTCGGACGTGTGGGCTTTCGCAAAAACTGATTTGGACGCGTGTGCGCGTCGAAATCAGCCCGTATCCGCAAAAATTTCTCGTATCGTGACTTTTGTAAAATCTTGCGCCATTTAGTACACACTCGTCAGAATACGATGAAACTTATGCTACTGGACTCGTGGTATCACGCTGGTTATATGACCCAATTTTCACACAATTCTGAGACAGTTGACCAAGCCGCCTATTGGCGGGCCCACGGTTGACTTTTTGGACAAAATTGTGTTCGGCTCATCAAAATCCATATTTGGACATACCGTTGAGTTCGTACTAACATTTAGAGTTTGTTTGACCTATAATTTGTCCCCTTTAGAGACTATTACTCCTGGCACACTTTTTGGTGCAAAGTGGCCCACATGTGGAGCCCGCTTTGACCCAAAATTACCGTTTTGCCCCTGTGTCCAAATTGGACGAAAGGGTAGTATTTTTTAGCTATATCGCTTATTCTGGGAATGTTGGTGATATTTATTTCACCATCCGGAGACGTTCATTCTGAGGCCGTAGTTTTTGACTCTTGGTGTTTGACATCTGGACGTTACATTTTGTAGCTCTCTTGCCAGACAAGTATACCTTACCATTGTACTGTTATTCATATTCCATATGTTGCATGCATCTTTATTTTCTGTCTTTAGTTCATATATTTTAACTGCTATACAAAATGCGCGTCCAAGGAAACTTGGATGCAACGACGGTGTCGTCATGATTATTTTTATTATGTATATGCATTGACCTTGTTTATGAGACCACCCCATTATCATGAAGCATGATTAGGTTTCATTGGCCGTGACATAGTTGTTATACGAGTTATGAGTCTCATATAGATCACGGACTGCGTGACAGGTCTGGCCTCCTGTACGTATGAGCCGTGCGTTAGGGATAACTGCTGTTAGAAACTTTGTATGTTAGAAGACTTAGCAGTTATTAGTAGTCTATGGACATAGCCTATTGTAGTACGGTGGTCCAATCTTTGTCCTTGTTTGGTTGTAGGGTTGGATTATTGTACTAAAGATAGGCTATGAACCAAATTGTGTCATGGATGTGACATGCTTAGAGCATGGGATGGAGAGAACAACAAGTACCGTATTTGGGCTCATTTGTAATTTTCTTTTATGTAACCCGTATGCTCCGTCGGAGATACGTGGTCGTGATAATCCCTATACTACTTGGCGGCCTCTGCCGTTCAAAAGACGACATGCTTTGTAGACCCCTGATTCTCCGAAAGAATCATGCCAATCCCATTTTATGGCCATATAGCCCACTTGTTAGAAAGTTGTTCTCAAACTGCATTCACTTAGATGGTTAGGTGACCCATTGGATATTTATTTCAGTACTTTATTGGCATGCTTCTATGTATCTTGTTATGTCCCTCTGAGGACCTGGTCCCTTTCCAGGTGTAGATGTTCATGAGTATTCGCAGGAGCGCAGATCCGGACTGGTTACTTATATTTGCGAGGAGGTCTTCTCTTCGAGCCCCGTGATTGTTAGTTGATATTCTTATATTGTGTTTGTTATGTTGCACTTATATATTCGAGTTGGTAGTGGATTTGTTTTCATCCAACTATCATCTTTATATTGAGATCTGGTTTCATAGATATTGGTTATTTATTTATATTTGATTTTCAGTGGATAAAATTTAGTTATACCCTGTGACTCGTGATAGTTATACCACTTGTGAATTATTTCTCATTATACAGCGTACGTATGTATCATCGTATCCATACATTGGAGTTGCTATGTACATGCGGCTGGCATGCTTACGTGTCCTAGTCCTACGTATTTTGAGACTGGGACATAACATATTTTTGTGGTGGCCCATACAGGTCAAGAGCATATTGTCTCGGTTACGTTACTGTACCGAGCAAGCATGCACCTAGGATTAGAGTATAGGATCTCATCCATAATTGACTATGATTCACTTTTCTTCCATTCTATTCTATTTGAATAATTGTATCCTGCTTGATTCATGTGCTTCCCTAATAGTTCCATGAGTATAGCCTTCTCCTAGAATATAAAACTCCATATTGTTAGATAATAAGTAAGGTAACCTTCCTATTAAGAATACAACTAAAGTATTGACACATCACTAAGATCCGAATACCTAGTGAACCCTAGTGTCCCTTATCTATAGATTGGTTTACCATTACCCCTTGATGTATTTATGAAGACTTGAGAGTAGTATAAACACTACTAGGATTAGTTTGAAATTTGATCATAGTGTTGACCCTAGTATTGAGGAACCAATAAAAATCCAAGGTTAAACATTAGGACTAAACCTAAATTTTATAGTGAGATAGTATTTAAGAACTATAAACTTAGATCCTTGTCTTGATATTAGCATACCGATATCTTAGGAAGCCAAGGGGAATGACTAGAACATTTCTCTTGATCATACCTCGAACACAGAGATTAGCAACCACCTTCCCTCAAGAAACTATGACATTATCTAGAGTCTTTCTATTTAGTTTTTATGACTTGTTCCTCTGAACCCTTAGCGCTCGCTATTAGTGAGACGACTAAATTTTTTTTCTTCGTCCTTCAAATTCATGCCACATAACTCTTATGATTGTACGCCAAGTGATTTTATTTCGTGTTAGGATATATAGTTTGCTGAGATTATAGTTATAATCTTGAAATTTGAAACTATGTGCTTAGTAGAACTTGATAGTTGATTATACCTTTAGATTATAATTTTATGGTTATACCTTAGTTTTGAATCACGTAACATGTACCCCACCTCAATATAGGTTATATCCTCTTCCCCTATGAAGGTCAATAACTTTTTCATTCATACTATTGACACTTGTTCTATAAGCACTATGACTAAGACTTAAGATGACCATTACCTATATAATGCAATAAGATACCCTAATAAGTACCAAGATCTTTCCCTCGTATACCCTAACAATAGTTTATACTTTATTTACAAGGACCAGGTTATTCTGAAGAATCCCCTAAAGGCAATTATAGTATTAGTTTATTGTCTTAAGATGGTTATTATACCTCACAACATAGTATCACCTAGTCTTTTGATCTATTATTGAAGTGTAACTGAATGACATTACCTGTATGCTAGCATAAGACGACAGTGTTTATTCAGACTGTAGAAATTAGAGGTCCATACCCCTATTTGGTCGACTAGCAACTTAGACAAGGAGCTAGTATGACAACTGTAGAGATTGTAGAGTCTTATTGCTTTTGTGAACTTGAATTATTTTGTAACATCTTTCATCATAATCTAGCGTACTTATATTTTCTGTACTACCTTGACTTATACTGCTATTACAGCCTAGTTTTGCAAGCTTAATCTTTTATGGAGCTTGTTCATGACATATATGTTATTGGAGCCTGATCAACCACATTAATACAATTGTCTAATCAGAATCAGTATATTAAGGTCTAGCTAACCTTAGTGCGCTTGGTTTGCACTTCGCATAACAACTTTACGTGGATCGAGATATATAGTTGACTAGTAGACGTATGTACTTTCCCTCTAGATATGTCTGAGCGGATCGTATCAGTTATATAACTATACTGATACAAGCATGTGAATAAGAATTACCAAAATATAATTTCAATCCACAACTGCCTTGACAATTTCCATTTGAATTTTTTTTTAACGCCTTGATCCCCATACTTCTATTCTATTACCTCCCCCTTGAACCCTTTATTATTGTTTTCCGTCTTCCCTTATTTCGGAAAGATGAAACCTCGTGCTTGGTATAAGTTGATACACAGAGAGTACTAGATATACCCATAGACCAATCGCATTATTTGTTGACTAGCTTTTATAATTGATTAAGGGCATATTATATATGATATAATTGGTGTTAAAGTTTTGAGGATTGAATAACATGAGTAAATAAATTGAGAAATATTTTTTTTCTTAAATGTATAGCCTTATGTGATAGATGGGTAAATTCTAAGTTGGGTAGAAGTCGTATTGTCGACTTGAGGTGATTCTTTGATTGTGATCAAGCGATCAAGTAAGATTAAATTGAGAGATTTAAGTTATTTTAATATTAGGAATTTTTAAAAATGACTAAGATGAGGAGGATTTAATGAATTTTGAAATCTTGATATTGAGGACCAAATATTTATACTTTGAGCACATGATTTAAAGTTTGAATGTTGAAGATTGAATCATCGATTTAAACCTTGAGGATAAATATAAAATTTTAGGCTTGAACAATTGGTGAATTAGATATAAAATTATGCAATTTGATAATTTGAATTAAAAGTTAAATTTTGATTGCTGGATTACCTATTTAAAATATTGATGATGTAAATTAAAACTAAAATTTGAAGAGTACAAAATTCTTAAGTGAAAAATAGGAATAATATTTGATTAGAATTATTTTTTAGAGGAGATTATGATAGTTGAAGATCGTGATGTAAAAATTTGATATGGGTTATTTAAATATTGAAGATGTCATATAGATTTAGCTTAAATTTGGATGTGATTATTTAAAAATTGAGAAGAGATTACAATATGTTAAATTTTGATTAAACAGAGGTTACCTTAATTTTGAAAGTGATTGCGATGGATTTGAATATATTTTAAATTTTGGAAGAGATTGCGATTGACTTGCCGTATATGCGAATGTGAAGGAATTAACAAAGTATGCCCTATTTTAATTTAGAAGATAAAATTGTTTTTAAGTTGGGTAGATTATAAACCCCTTCATCCAAAATTAGACCTACTTGGCTTAGATAGTGAGACTAAGGCTGGTTTAAATCCAATTAGAAATAGAACACGGTATTTTTATTTAATTTTAAAATATTTTATCACTTAGCGTACCATACCGTTGCTTCGATAATTGGAGCACTACTCTAGCCACTGACTACCTACAAATTTTACATCCTTGTCGTACACATGCCCGCCTTCTATTCTGACCTTTGTGTGACTTATAATTATGCTCTCTTGTGCTATATTTTAGTCGCACAATATTCGTCGCGAACGTTATTATTTAATATTAAATAATTCTAATTTTGTATCCTTGTGCGTTCCAATCAAAATTGGAGACACAATCTTTACCCGTTTCGTACAATCCAATCTATGATAATATTCTATCATGAGCCCTCTATGTCCATGACACTTGTGTCCCACCTAATGTTATCCCCATGTACTTCTAATTAATTCAAGAATACCTTGCGCATTAATTTTGATTAATTAAGTTTAATTTCCATCTATGTGCAATTTTTTAATTGTTGGGCGCTTTTATGCAAAAATGCAAAAGGTGTCCACACCATTGGACATGATACATGAAGAAACCTATTTTCGTTCATATAAATTTTTTCCATAATTTTTGGAATGTGCAACGCGCAACATCGCCCACTCATTTAAACCTAGCCTTGCATTTTAAAATAATGTAAATTATAGCCCTCCAAACATCCCCATGAAAATTAGAAAATTATGGAGGTTAGGATGGAGGAAGGTACAAAATAAGCTGCAAATCCCTATCTTATACCATCCTTGACTTCTATCGTGGCTTAGTTTTAATTTCGAGGACAAAAATTTTATAAGTTGGATAGAATGTAAAACCCCTAATTTTAAAAACCATATTAAGTATTTAATTAATTATTTAATTAATTTATAATATTTATTAGCTAAATAGAAGAAACAAAATTTTTGGAATTTTATTTTTAGATAATTGTGCATTTAGAGGTTTTATGGACCAACCGTAATTTTTCCTAATTTATTCCATGTAGGAGACCCTGTGGACAGTTGATAGATTATTGAATGCACTAAAAATAATGTCTAGAATTTATATATATATATATATATATATATATATATATATATATATATAAGGGTTATTAAAAGGAATTAGAAATAAGAAAAGAAAATAGAAAAAGAGAATTAGAAAAAGGAAAAAGGAAAAAAAAAGAAAAAAAAATCCTTAATGGATCACAAAACCCACTACTCTAAAACCCAAACCCTATATTCTAAACCCACTAGCAATCCCTTAAGAATTAGCAGCAGCAGCTACAAAATGCAGCCCCCCGCGCGTAGGAGTTCGACCCCCCCTTTCCTTATCTATAAATATCTCTTTCCCAAACCCTAACCCTAGACCATGTGGACTTGAGGAACCCTGACCGTCGCCAACCCCGAAGCCGACCAGAGCCACCCGTACAGTCGCCGGAGTAGCCGCCTACGGCCGACCGCTTTAACCGCGCACCGCGACAGAGTTTTGCAACAGCGAAGCCCTGTTCAAGCCCTATTTCCTGCGCCCTCGCTCGACCAAACTCGACCCCGTATTCACCGGTATGTTCATGACCTATCCCCCTTACAATACTGTACATTAGTATTGGAAGGGGGATAGGTCGTATCAGTATAGTTAAACTAATGTATCGCGCTGGCAGGCCCCACGGTTGATTTTTTGGGCAAAATTGTGTTCGACTCATCGGAATCAATATTTGGACATACCGTTGAGTTCGTACTGACATTTAGAGTTTGTCTGACCTATAATTTGTCCCTTTTAGAGACCGTTATCTCTGGCATATTTTTTGGTTCAAAGTAGCCCACATGTGGAGCCCGCTTTGACCCAAAATTATCCTTTTGCCCCTGTGTCCAAATTGGACGAAAGGATAGTATTTTCTAGCTATCTCGCTTATTCTGGGAACGTTGGTGATATTTATTTTAGCATCCGGAGACGTTCATTCTAAGGCCATAATTTTTGACTCTTGGTGTTTGATATTTGGACGTTACATTTTGTAGCTCTCTTGCCAGGCAAGTATACCTTGTCATTGTACTGTTATTCATATTCCATATGTTGCATGCATCTTTATTTTCTGTCTTTAGTTCATATATTTTAACTGCTATATAAAATGCGTGTCCAAGGAAACTTGGATGCAACGACGGTGTCGTCGTAATTATTTTTATTATGTATATGCATTGACCTTGTTTATGAGACCACCCCATTATCATGAAGCATCATTAGGTTTTATTGGCCGTGACACAGTTGTCACGTCCCAATCTCCCGCAAGCTCGATAGTCCCCGCTGAACGTGAATCACCACGTTTACAGCTCTCTCGCAGGACAATCGTTCTCATCGGGACGTGATGCCGTACGAGCCTGGAGTTGCGCTCGTACAAAGCGATGTTGTCAAACACCAAATGTTATCATTGAAACAACCAAGTTGCAGCGGAAGTCAAGTATTGTGTATCAAGCACACAATCAGAGTAATACGCAGCGAAGCTCACGATAGGGTCCAAATGAAATACCCCGAAGGCAATGCCACAAAGGCGATGCCACGGAGACGATGAAATGCTCTTGCTCTTTTCTCTAGCCCACAAAGGTACTTACAGTTCATACATCATGCCTCGTATATCCAAGCAGCGCTACTACGCCTGTGTACCTGAAATAATGCCCACAAACGTGGGTCAGTACACAACCGTACTGGTGAGCGGGGCAACCCACTCGCCTAAGCCGACACTAAGTAAAAATAGTGAATGCAAACAGTTATATGGTGATCTTTCTAGTTGAATCCTAGATTCGTTTTATGGCATAGGGATGACATGTTAAGGAAAGCTGTAAAGCAGTTTAAGCATGCAAGCATTCAACTCAAACCAAACGACAAGCAAATATATAAGCAACTCGAAGGATTCTAACAAGCAACCCGTCCTACTCAATGCCATCGCTTGCACGATAACATATCAAACCATTCCCAAGCCTCAATATCCATCCTCAACCAATCTCTTACCATCCAAATCTTACAGTGCACACTCTTGCCGAGGCAAGGTGGCCGCGCCTACACGAAAGCCAAACCAACAAAAAAAAAGCAAGCCATCACCTATACTATATGGAGTCACTGGCTAAAAGCCATAAAGGACATTGATCGGACCAAGATCAATAGGGCAATCCTACCCGATCTAGGGTTGGGCAGCTACTCCCGCCTGGTGGTATCGGACTACCAGCACTGCGCCCAATCGGGCGATGCCCATTGTTTCCTCCATGGTAGAACGGTCCCGGTGCCCCGGTGCCTCATCCCGTTCCAGGAAACCAAACCCTGTGCCACGCAGGTTGTCCGTGACTATGCAGACACAGTAGGTATGACGAGAGGATCGAACATTCTTGCCCCACCAAGCGATCCTAGACTCGTTCCATGAATTATCCAACCAAAACATCCATAACCATTCTTCCAACATATAGCCCAAGGCACCAAATCCAAGTTATTTTCCATAGGCACAATGCCTCTTCTCAACACAGTATTTCCAATGGTGCAAAACCCTTCTCAAAGCTAACCCATGGCACAATGCCCCAAAAGAGGCACAATGCCCGTGCCGATGCAGTTGTTCGGTTTCGAACCACAACTGCTCGCTTTGCAAGACAAAGCGACCAAGTGATACTCGTACACGGATGCACGCTCGCTCGCCCAGATTCCCGATATTCCCAATGCATCAATGACTCAATCCAACTGTCCAAGCATAATCCCAATCATTCAACCAACTGCCTCAAATAAAATATTCCAACTCTAGCTCCAACTATCCAACGCGCAAACCAAATCAAGCCACAATTCTACCAAGCCAACGACGTCCACTCTATGCACGCCTCAGTGTAGTGATTCCCAATGTTTCAGCCCAAGTGTTCAAGCCTTTACGTGTTTCCATATTATTAGGCATGAAGGAGTAGAGGAGAAGGGAAAGCGCCCACTCACTATGTTTGATCCCGTTAAGCATCCTGTCCTGCCGATACGGCCAATCCCTTGAACCCGTGGTCCGATGCAAGCGCGATCTACTCAACTGGTATGACCGTGCGAGCAGGCCGTGCTCTACAAATCATCCGACCGATCGGACTAAGGAAGATGGCATTATCATTCCAACTCAGCTATCTCAGTACTGCTCTGAACGAATACCTGATTTCCATCGAACCCGCTAGCCATCTGCACATGAAACAACTCAATCAATACTTCTTCCCAAAATCCAACAAATTAAATTTAACCAGCATTTGTTTCATTCAATCTGACTCAGCGTAACGCACCGTGCGGTTGCGGGCGTTACATAATATACCACTTAGAATCAGGTTCGTCCACGAACCGTGCTGGTACTCATTCCTATCATATGCCATAATCCAATTCCATGGATCTGCTCTATGCAACTCACATATTCACGATTTCTGACTCAACATCTCGCTCTGCTGAATGCTCGTACAAATTCCATGAATTCCCACATCCTCCTTGCAGCTCAATACGAATTCTTCGTATCGCTTAGTTTTGGATCGTACACATATTTAAGGCGTCCCTAAAATACATGCATTTCAGCCGAGCTTTGCGATAGCGAATTTGGACAAGTTACAAGGGTATCTTTATGTCCGAGGCATCCACTTGTTTTACTCCCAATTGAACCAAATTTTAATTTCCATTCCAATATATTCGCTCGAGCACTATTCTCAAATATGATGATTTTCCACCGATTAAATCAGTTCGTGTTCCAACTAAATCCATCCAACTATTTCTGAATCCGCACTAGCAATATCTCCAAATATGTATCTCATGCACCAAACGATCATCACAACTGATACTACCCCAGCTAGGCGACTTACCCAAATATCAACTTTGCTTTCATCAGCTCAGTCCAACACCTCTTCCTCAATCTCAATACCTCGCTGGGTGAACATCTATATTGAGGTTCGTGTGATCCACGAAGATCTCGCCGCCACGCCAAAGGGATAGTGTCGCCACGATTTCAACGTGGACACACTCGCCACAATTCCTAGGTTGCGCATGGAATAGTTCTTCGTACTGCTTCCACTGCCTCGAAGCATAGGATATCACCTTCGCCTTCCGAATGAGCACGCTTCCCAGACTAAGTTTCGAGACATCTTGTAAATCTGAAGCAAATCTGTCCCTTCCAGTATTCGCAAGGATTTGATCTGAACGAGCCGTTGCTTTAACTTCACGAGCTAGTTTCACAGTCGTCAATTCATATGAATGCTATTCCCTTCCAGGGCACGATAAGTCAGAGGCGATGCCATCGATAAAAATCTGCGACTCTGAATCTCATCAGTTGACAAGGCTACTTCCACCATCGCTTCGATCTTCTGGCTGCATCTTCAGCTGAAGGCTATCCCAAGGATCTCTCAAATCCAACACTCAGTCAATAAGCCAAATCTCATTGCTCACATCTGCCCTCGACGCATTCCCAAATACGCCACCTCAAGGGTCGTTCTATGGGTCTACCATATTCAATCTCTGATCTGACGGGCAAGTCGCTAGGGTCAGCTGTCCCGAAGCTACGCTCGATAATTATAATCATCACGATGGACAGTTACTATGAACCATGCTATATCTCATCTGCAAATCCGAATCAAAATCCAACCATTCCATCCGAGCGAACTTCTGAATCCGAGAACTGCGCTTGCTGAAACCGTCTTCCATCAGTCCGTCGTATGCCCTGAATCCATCAAATTTTCGAACTGCCATATTCGTCTACTCGCACTACCACTGCAATGATTTCCGAAACTCAAGACTTGCTCCAATTCTTATTCCTTTGCCACGTTCCACAATGCACGTCCAACTTACTCGAGCAGCACAGTGATTTGTTCCGACTTGCTCCCACATTTAGCTATCTCTAAAAGTCTGTCCGCCACAATATTTGCCTTTAATTGTTGCCATAATTCGTCAATGTCTTCTAGAGAATATGTCTATCATTGTTGTACCATTTTGCCCAAAATTCTATTTTCGCTAAACCTGAGTCAACTTCTCGAGCAGTAATATCCAAAATCTTTCAAGTTTGTGTGAATCCATCTCATTGTCCCTCCAGACCAATATCGTGTTTCTTTGCTCAACCAACAGCTCAAATGTGTCGCCCAAAATCGTAGTTCGTGCTCGCTATCCTTCGATTCACCCATCGCTTCGCTCAAGCGTATCCTAACTGTTCATTCCGATCTCGTCCATCTCTTAAGCTCAATGATACTTCCATTTGCACTAGTCCGTTCACGATATGCTCAACTCAATATTCGCCTGCTCCATTTTTATTCTTTCCAACACAATCGACTTGCACCAACCAACTTATATTTCTGTTACTCGAGTTCGTTCAGACAATTCCCATAGATGTCCAACCAAAATATTTCCAATGCCTTACTTAACACGTTTGATCCCATATACCACTTCGAATCAAGTCACTACTCACATTACGTTTTCCTGCACGAATCCAAGATCCGTTCGAACCATTCTCCATGCATGATCATGCCTTTCTCAACTCAAGTCTGACACAAAAACTTAGCCAATTCTTTAACCATTAATCTCGTTAGGCATGCTATATTCCATTCTCATTGTTTTCAGGTATTCTCAAAGCCGTCTGATACTTTCGTAACACGAGCAATCACGCAACGATTGTCTTCCAAATATTCCAACCCAATACCCAATGGTTCTACATATTTGCTGTACGAGCAACTCGTGCAGACTTATTCTGATATTCTCAAGCCAAACTCAAACATGCTCAACCGATACGCCACAGCCGAAATTCCAACTTCTATCCAACACAGTTGCTAGACGAGCAACTCGTGCAACGATCCATTCTCAAATCCAATGCTTCTACTCACAATATGCTGCATAACCAATCTCGTATGCCAACCAACTGATCCACTGATGCCATCAGAAACTCCCTGAACGACAAGCCAAGCCAACCCAACGAAAGCTCTCAACTTGTTGCACAAATGCAACAACGCCAACCAACTTGCTGCACGAATGCAACAACGCCTAACGAGGCTAAGCGATCTAACAAAAACCAACCAAGGCAACACAACCAAGAACAACATGCAGCTACAACCAGCAATATATAGACTTATTGCATGAAACATCCAATGCGGCACCGAGTAGAGTCAAGAGCTAGACGACATGCGGAAGCTATTTAGAGTTTGTGATGAAGCGAAGGACCAAGTCCGAGAAAATGAACCAGGCGCTCTGATACCAATTTGTCAAGCCCCAATCTCCCGCAAGCTCGATAGTCCCCGCTGAACGTGAATCACCACGTTTATAGCTCTCCCGCAGGACAATCGTTCTCATCGGGACGTGATGCCGTACGAGCCTGGAGTTACGCTCGTACAAGGCGATGTTGTCAAACACCAAATGTTATCATTGAAACAACCAAGTTGCAGTGGAAGTCAAGTATTGTGTACCAAGCACACAATCAGAGTAATACGCAGCGAAGCTCACGATAGGGTCCAAATGAAATGCCCCGAAGGCAATGCCACAAAGGCGATGCCACGGAGACGATGAAATGCTCTTGCTCTTTTCTCTAGCCCACAAAGGTACTTACAGTTCATACATCATGCCTCGTATATCCAAGCAGCGCCACTACGCCTGTGTACCTGAAATAATGCCCACAAACGTGGGTCAGTACACAACCGTACTGGTGAACGGGGCAACCCACTCGCCTAAGCCGACACTAAGTAAAAATAGTGAATGCAAACAGTTATATGGTGATCTTTCTAGTTGAATCCTAGATTCGTTTTATGGCATAGGGATGACATGTTAAGGAAAGCTGTAAAGCAGTTTAAGCATGCAAGCATTCAACTCAAACCAAACGACAAGCAAATATATAAGCAACTCGAAGGATTCTAACACGCAACCCGTCCTACTCAATGCCATCGCTTGCACGATAACATATCGAACCATTCCCAAGCCTCAATATCCATCCTCAACCAATCTCTTACCATCCAAATCTCACAGTGCACACTCTTGCCGAGGCAAGGTGGCCGCGCCTACACGAAAGCCAAACCAACAAAAGAAAAGCAAGCCATCACCTATACTATATGGAGTCACTGGCTAAAAGCCATAAAGGACATTGATCGGACCAAGATCAATAGGGCAATCCTACCCGATCCAGGGTTGGGCAACTACTCCCGCCTGGTGGTATCGGACTACCAGTACTGCGCCCAATCGGGCGATGCCCATTGTTTTCTCCATGGTAGAACGGTCCCGGTGCCCCGGTGCCTCATCCCGTTCCAGGAAACCAAGCCCTGTGCCACGCAGGTTGTCCGTGACTATGCAGACACAGTAGGTATGACGAGAGGATCGAACATTCTCGCCCTACCAAGCGATCCTAGACTCGTTCCATGAATTATCCAACCAAAACATCCATAACCATTCTTCCAACATATAGCCCAAGGCACCAAATCCAAGTTATTTTCCATAGGCACAATGCCTCTTCTCAACACAGTGTTTCCAATGGTGCAAAACCCTTCTCAAAGCTAACCCATGGCACAATGCCCCAAAAGAGGCACAATGCCCGCGCTGATGCAGTTGTTCGGTTTCGAACCACAACTGCTCGCTTTGCAAGACAAAGCGACCAAGTGATACTCGTACACGGATGCACGCTCGCTCGCCCAGATTCCCGATATTCCCAATGCATCAATGACTCAATCCAACTGTCCAAGCATAATCCCAATCATTCAACCAACTGCCTCAAATAAAATATTCTAACTCTAGCTCCAACTATCCAACGCGCAAACCAAATCAAGCCACAATTCTACCAAGCCAACGACGTCCACTCTATGCACGCCTCAGTGTAGTGATTCCCAATATTTTAGCCCAAGTGTTCAAGCCTTTACGTGTTTCCATATTATTAGGCATGAAGGAGTAGAGGAGAAGGGAAAGAGCCCACTCACTATGTTTGATCCCGTTAAGCATCCTGTCCTGCCGATACGGCCAATCCCTTGAACCCGTGGTCCGATGCAAGCGCGATCTACTCAACTGGTATGACCGTGCGAGCAGGCCGTGCTCTACAAATCATCCGACCGATCGGACTAAGAAAGATGGCATTATCATTCCAACTCAGCTATCTCAGTACTGCTCTGAACGAACACCTGATTTCCATCGAACCCGCTAGCCATCTGCACATGAAACAACTCAATCAATACTTCTTCCCAAAATCCAACAAATTAAATTTAACCAGCATTTGTTTCATTCAATCTGACTCAGCGTAACGCACCGTGCGGTTGCGGGCGTTACAACAGTTGTTACACGAGTTATGAGTCTCATATAGATCATGGACTATGTGACAGGTCTGGCCTCCTGTACGTATGAGCCGTGCGTTAGGGTTAACTGCTGTTAGAAACTTTGCATACTAGAAGACTTAGCAGTTATTAGTAGTCCATGGACATAGCCTATTATAGTACGGTGGTCCAATCCTTGTCCTTGTTTGGTTGCAGGGTTGGGCTATTGTACTAAAGATAGGCTATGAACCAAATCGTGTCATGGATGTGAATTCTTAGAGTATGGGATAGGAAGAACAACAAGTACCGCATTTGGGCTCCTTTGTACTTTCTTTTTATGTAACCCGTACACTCCGCCGGAGATACGCGGTCGTGATGACCCCTATACTACTTGGCGGCCTCTGTCGTTCAAAAGATGATATGTTTTGTAGGCCCATGATTCTCTCGGAGAATCATGCCAATCCTATTTTATGGCCAGATAGCCCACTTGTTAGAAAGTTGTTCTCAAACTGCATTCACTTAGACGGTTAGACGACCCATTAGATATTTATTTCAGTACTTTATTGGCATACTTCTATATATCTTGTTATGTCCCTCTGAGGACCTGGTCCCTTTCCAGGTGTAGATGTTCATGAGTATTCGTAGGAGCGCAGATCCGGATTGGTTACTTATATTTGCGAGAAGGTCTTCTCTTCGAGCCCCGTGATTGTTAGTTGATATTCTTATATTGTGTTTGTTATGTTGCACTTATATATTCGAGTTGGTAGTGGATTTGTTTCCATCCAACTATTATCTTTATATTGAGATCTGGTTTCATAGATATTGGTTATTTATTTATATTTGATTTTTAGTGGATAAAATTTAGTTATACCCTGTGACTCGTGATAGTTATACCACTTGTGAATTATTGCTCATTATACAGCGTACGTATGTGTCATGGTATCCATACATCGGAGTTGCCATGTACATGCGGCTGGCATATTTATGTGTCCTAGTCCTACGTATTTTGGGACTGGGGCATGACATTGTTGCCTCGTTTTAATGCTTGTCATATAATTCATGCCACAATCAAGTAAACACTATCTTGCCTTGCATTCATCCAATTCACCGGAAGGCTATCTAATAGTCGTTCCATGCAAGTATAAACCTGAAAGTATCCGGGACCGTTAGGTCCCCAAGGTATCTCCGAACCAGGGGATTGCACCATGTAAAGTTTAACTCTGAACGAGAATTATGTCAATATCACAGCTCGTGGAGCATACACATTCTGAACAAGAATCAAGAATTAACATGTCATAAATCCCATGAATTTGAGACCCAAAACTTGTATGTCATGGACAACTTGTGCACAAGGAAGATTTTTGAATCTCATTTCGCGGACATTCTCGGGGTACTGGGACCGATCCGGTCTAGACGGACTCCATGTTGTGCTCTTGCTTGTTTATGGGGATGGTGCACAACACCCAGGTTATTTTACGTTATGCCCCATTTTGAAGAGGCAGTCTCTACCTGTTCAGCGGAATGGCCTGCGATGCCATATTTCTTTGCGTTATACCCATTCCGACAGAAAGACATCACCATCATGGCTATGCCAGTGACCCTCCATATAGATAAGTCATCCTCGCTTAACGGCAATCCGCGTGTGAGTCATTACATCGCATCGAGTAATCTGAATTACCTGAACGGATATGAATATAACACACTTGTATGTATTTGAGCACTTGAATATCTTTTGCAACACGCCTTATAATCTGTGTAACTCGTGCTCCTAAAATAGAATCTCGCTCACTACACTTGTGTTTGCATATGTTATTTCCCTTGGAATTTATTATATATGCTCGTGCTTGATTTAACTTGGTTTGCCTTGGACAGGAAAGGAAGAATAGTAAGTTGGTAAGTCTCGCCGTATTCCTTTTATATCGCACGATGCACTGCGATACGAGATAGGCTTTTATTATGTCATGAAACTGATCATAAGGCAAGAATAGAAAGATAACTTAATAGATGGTGCACGGAACCTATATGTCACATCCCAGTCCCAAAATATGTGGGACCAGGCCACGTGGCATTGGCCAGCTGACACGTCACTAAGGGATTACCCAATTTAATGGACCCAAAGAGACGTGCTACGCTGTCATAAAATACTAACAAGTTTAATACTAGAAGATAACAGGTAAAGTCTATTCTCATCCATAAAATATCAAGGAGTACTGAAATAAGTATTAGAATATATAAGTGCTGAGTCTGAAATATCATAGTATAAATCAGATATGCCTGGTGGGAACAAATCCACTACAAAAGATAAAGATAAAAGTGCTGAAATATAATAAAACTAGAGCATCGTCTATCTAGGTAAGAGGCTCCAGGTCCAGGTGAACATACTACTAAAGATCAGGGAGACTCTGATGGTAGCACCTCTAGCTCCTCCTCAGTTACGTACCTCGTCTCCTGTCCGGGTCCGTACACTGTGGGGTAGTATGCCTCGTCTAGATTTGAAAGGAAACCAGGTCCTCAGTGGGACATAACAAGATACATAAAAATATGCCATATATAAATACTGAATAAATAAATAAAGGGTGAGCTAACCATCTAAGTGAATGCAATGTAAAGACAACATTGGTACGTATGGGTAGCGTAGGCATATCGTCCAACGTCCTCTAGAGTGTGGTATCTACAACGTCCATCATTCCAAAGAATGAGGTATCTGTATATATATATAGTCCAACACTCTAAGGAATGTGGTATCTGCAAAGAATATATACGTCCGTATCACTCCGAAGAGTGCGATATCTGCAATAAAGAAGGTGAGTATCCCATACGCCTACTAGTTGTCTTCTCCGCCCAATGCGGTTATACAAGTCGAATCCACAATGTGCAAAACCACGTAGCTATATGCCAAGTCGTAACTTTTCTAAATATTCCTGATTTCGTGCTAAGCCGTGATGCACGTCACACGCACCGGTAGCTAATCGAGTACGCAAACTCGTATCCCAATATGAATTGCAACCGTGTTGCGTGTACAAGTGTCAGGGTCTAGGAAAAAATCAGAATACCCTCGCAACTGTAGGTAAGTCTGCTAAAGTCTAAGTCAGTTACACTACATGTCGACGTATTCGTCGACGATACCCGAGGCAATCTCGGACGCACACAGTTATATGTAAGTTTAATAAAAATAACATACAACAGTTTAATGTTTAAACAGTAAAACTTGGCAAGGTATACTTGCCTACGTCCTCAAGTTGGGCGTGCCAAAAACCAATTCCCGCAGGTTTGTCTGGAGGGTCCTGTAACCTGGGATCAAAAACTGGGTTGTAGGTGCACTCTGTTCAAGACGTACATGAGTTCGTGAATTTAATATTTAATAAATGCGTACTTATATATTTGTATAACATAATACTATAATATTATATATATATATATATATATATATATATATTCTTAATATGTATACATAATACATATATATATATATATATGATAATAATTAATATATATATATATATATATATATATATATATATATATATATATATATATATATATATAATAGTACATATAATAATAACATGGGATACTCATATATAATATAATATATTATATATATATATACTTTATATAAATATATACTATATATATATATATATATATAATAA